>JAYESA010000008.1:16468230-16545730 GCA_036927795.1 Iris macrosiphon
CAGAAAATCTTCTCTAATAATGACTAATAACGAGAAGATCTTTTCTAATAATGACTAATGACAAGAGAAGAGAGAATCAAGGAATTTTCCAATACTCTTACTATTGAGCATCTTATTGTAATAATTGCATATGCAAGTTGCATTCTAGATATGCCTACTGATGCAAAACACGATATGACATGCCAATTGTGTACCATTGTCATAGTTTGTACTATCGGTCGATATCGATCCGATAGAGCCGATATCGATACAGTTTGGCATGTCCTGAATCGATATTGACCGATACAGTCATTGGGAGTCTCTTTTCTGGTCAATTCGGCAAAAAAAAAACGAAAAAGACTAATCAACAAGAATGTAAAAGCACAATAAGGTTGTAAAAGCATGTAAATAAAGAAAGCTTATCTTTCTTTGGTAAACCAACCAGCAAGGGTGACTATTATTTCATTCAATTTCAAATTTATTTTGAAATAACACAACAAATGCTTAAAACTATATCTAAATGTCTAAAATATTTTCTCTAAGTTTATTAATTATTATTTGCTTTTAGATACCAAAAAAATACGATGCTCTGATATGAAACCGCCGATATTTCAGATACAACCGATCCCGTTACTCATAGTAAGGGTCCGATACTGCGAACCTTAACCATTGTAATGTCATATTGTACTATTACAACTAAGCATCTTATATGTAATAATTGCATATGCAAGTTGCATTCTAGAGATGCCTGCTGATGCAAAACATGATGTGCCATGCCAATTATGTACCATTGTGAAGTCATATGGTACTATTATAACTGAGCATCTTATATGTAATAATTGCATATGCACGTTCCATCAAACTTGTGATTGTTAGTATTTAGACTTTATAAATTTTGATCAACATAATTGTATCCTATTAGTCAGACGATTATTAATCTTCCACTGGATGGATTTATGTTTGAAACTAACATGGCCCCAGGTTTTTTGCAATGGCATGAATTGATATTTGGAACAGCATAAATTGATATAGTTGGGAATGCTTTATACAGGTTTGGGATCCTCTTTCAGTTCAGCAGCGACATGGGTGTTCAATTGTTGAAGTTTACAGAATTATTGAAGAGGTCAAACTTCAAACTAAACATAGTTTCCCATTGCCATCTCATGTGCTCTTACATTTTTGCTACCACCAGTGTCTTTGATGTTTTTACAGAGAGCATATATTTCAAACTTTATTATGATATTGATGTTGACATAACATTAGGCAATCATCTTATGCAATAGCATATAGGGTCGACATAAGGAAATATTTGAACATGGAATAGCTTTTTGAAATCCACTGTTTGATGCTATACATATTTGCTATCATTGAATTTAATAGATGTCTTTCCAATAGTCCATTCTATAAAGCATCTGGCCATTATCGTATTTGTTAAGATTTTTTCTTGAAACTATGTAGTTTTATTTAGTTGATTATGCTATGTTCAGGATAAACGTTTTTATTAGTAGCTATCAAATGTTATCCAAAATTAACCCTCTTGTAATTGAGATGATTTCTCAATTGGCCACAGAAGCAACACTTATCTTTTTGCCATTCTATAGTTGAGAGTGCACTTCATCATGAATCCTTCTAACATTATCTTGTGGTTTCTCTCCCTTGGACATTATTTCCATTTTTGGCAAATATGTCAGGAAGATACTACCAAAGCGGTTAAGATCATCATGAACTCTGTTCTTTGAATAGAGTTGACCAAAGTTATCCTGGTTAGCAAGATGTTTTTCTTTTGAAATAGGAGGGACAAACACACCAAAATATGTGCAATGTCTGTGTCAGCCTGTATCATACATACATGGACACACCAAAATATGCAAACTTGCACTTAAATACCCTGAACTATGCATCTTTTGCAGATAAGTTCCCTGTACTATTTTAATAGGCACTTACATACCCTAAACTTTTATTCTGCACTTAAAATACCCTAAACTATCATAATTTTGCAGTTCCAACTAACTGCTAGTACTAAAAGACAATTTTACCACTATAGTTAGTGGCAAATTTGTCCAATATTAGTTCATGTCATGCACATGAGCATTAAGTCTAATCGAAGACTAACGGAGGGAGTAGATTGCTGAAGTGGTGATTTTAGGGTATTCAAGTGCAAGCATATGTATCATTCTGGGAATTTAAATACAATTAGCCCACCAAAATATACTAGGAGACAAAAGTTGGTGCCGAGTCGGTACTACTACTCGTCTTCTTTGTGTTATATAGACATATAACTTATCTATCTTGTCGAAGGTACGTATCACCTTCTCAACTGGACCCGGCCTAAGAAAAGACTTCAGAGATGCACAATTGGGCTACAGATGTGGGTAGAATAGCAAAGTGGGCTAATAACTATTGGTTACAAGCATGTTGGCCACAAGAGAACACAACACGAAGATAAATGGACTAAAATGTGGACCTCTCTGGCCAAGAAGGAATGTCAACATTCAAAGGTCTCGAGGTTGGTAAGCCGCTACCACTACGTGGAGGAGATAGTTGTGTTTGCTTTTTATGCTGCAGATTGTTGGTGCAGGAGAGAGATCTCTACCCGTTGCTGGAGAAAGACCTTAACCTTCTTTGCAAGGATAGTACCCTTCTTTGCAAAGATAGTGAGAGGGAGCTTTGCAATTTCTAGATAGAGAGAGTTGCTGGAAACCAGACCATCAGGAGATTTCCAGATGAAGAGAACTCGAAGAGGCTGCCTTGGGAGAAGAGAGATGCTGACTCGTCGCTAGACGTAAGAACTGTCGATCATAAATCAGAGTCAGTGCCACCAAAACAACATGTATAGACGATAGGTAGGTCCTTGTCATCTTCTTCATTTTGGTCTTTTTATTGTATCTTCTTCATTTTGGTCTTTTTTATTGTGTATCTTTTTGTTCTATTTTGTGAAAAGAGAGAATGTACTGGCGTTTGTGTTAGGGTTTTGGATAGGGTTAGAGTTTTATCTAGAGAGCATAATAGGTATGTGAAGTCATGGTGGATGTTGGGTTAATATTTGGGGCAAGGACTGGTAAGACGATATGGAGGCAGCGACAGATCTTGGGTTAGGGTTATGGTTCAGGTCTGGAAATCAGAGAGGGATGCGGTGGTAGTGGCAAATATGGAGGCAGCGACAGATCATGGGCTAGGGTTATAGTTCGGGTCTGGAAATCAGAGAGGGATGCGGTGGCAGTGGCAAATATAGGGCTAGGGTTCAGGTTTGGAGCTGGGAATGGTAATGGGATGTTTATATAGGGCTATGGTTTACTTATATACTATATAGTTATAAAATATTGATGAACTTCATTATATGTTTCATACTAGTAATTCACCCTTAAAATTTGTTTCCATATACATGATTTTTTTAACTAAATTTATTTTGTTCATGTCAATTGAACACAGTTATAAGTGTTGCAATTTTGCTGGTAATTTAGTATATATTGATGTTGCAACTAGCAACTTAATAATATATTTTGTAGCCTCTTACAATTGTTAAATTATTGTTCAAATTAGTCGTAACTCTAACTTCCATGGCAGACGGTTGATCAATTTTTTGCTCTTAAAGTTCCAATGAGGGTCAAGGAATTAAATAGCCTTTATCATGGCCTTGATAATGCATTTCAAGTGTATACACGGCGTGTTGTTGAAAAGATAGGTGAGTACTATCCTTACTATATATATATATATATATATATATATATATATAACCAAATATGCTGATATCGTCAATTTACTAACAAACTTTCTTATTTCATCTCATAGGACTACTTTGATGTAACTAAATTTTGTTTCTTGCTTAGCAGCATGCAGATTCAGATTGACCACACTGTGTTTTCCTGTGATAATTTCTAATGGTGTATAACTAGCAACCTAGTAGTTAGGATGAATATATCTCAAATATAATGTTTTGTTGCTTGAAATAAGTTTACAAGATTATGCATATCAAATAGACTTAATTAAGTTCAAGAAAAATCAATCTTGTATTTCTAAACTGATACAAATAAAATCAGTTCTAGTAATATTTCCCAGTGGATGTGATTCAGCATGAAAAGATTTTACCTTGGTAGTTATTTCTTTCTGGATCCTGAATTCTGACTGCTTGATCACGAGCATATTTGCTTAACATTTCATCATATACTGCCTCTATGTATCAGATTCAATGTAGAGAAATAATCAACCCATTGTTGTGGACTCTTGCCCCTACCTTGTTTCCTTTACTACACATGACACTACTGCAACAGCCTAAAATAGCTTAAATAGTCTCTAGTCTTAGATAATGCTAGCTTTGCACCACCACCATCACCACCTGACAACACTCTACCGTCTTGAGAATCACAAGTATGACCATTGTGTGTGGGTGTCTAAAATTGGCTGCAATCTAGAGGGCAATGTCCTAGGTCATAATTGCCACTGCTATTTTGATCAATTATTGCTTGTCCTTCTAGGCACAAATCGGTTCTGACAAATTGAGGCAAACAATGATGACTTTGTCACTACCTCTCACCAGCTACTTGGTCACCACAAATCGTTAATTGATTCGAGTCTTCAGGATATTGGCCAGTATACCATTTTATACCTTCCGGTGTACCGTTTTTGGTGGAGCAACGATATGATACGCCTATCCTATTCAAAAAAAAAAAACTGGTCCATGGAAATATAAGCCAACATGAGAAGAAATATCTGCCAATATTTGGGGTAAAGTGACCAGTATACTGGTATATCAGTTTGGGCATACCAATGACTTCTTCGTTTAGTTTGATTTATGATTTTTTTTCCCTTTATAATTTGTTTGAAATTTTCTTTGTTGTACCAAAAGAGAACTTTGCTTCCTCAAGTTTACTTTTTTGTAAAAATTAGAAAGGTTTACTTTAAGATTATTTTTAGCTTTATGAGCCATCTTTAAGCTTATATATTGAAGTTTCTTTGAGATAATGATAAAGTTGACTTTGAAGATGGCAAATGATGTCCTTTAATAGCATCTTACTAGCTTAATTTTAAATTCCGTTTTGAGATTCTTTTATTTATATGCACGGTGAAATTTATGGAGAATTCTTTGTCAAATTATTAGTTTTAAAGATAGTTTTAAGATGTTTAATTATTAGAATTATTTAAGGTTACTTGTTAGTTTTACATTAATGGTTTAATTCACACCGAAATTACATGAAAGTGACTTCTCCTCTCTACTCCAACCTAGAAGAGGGGTGTTTTTTTGTGTGTGTGGGATTTTTTTTTTTTTTTGGTTGGTGGGGGGGGGGGGGGGGGGGGGGGGGGGGTTGTGCTAGTTATCTGTGTAAAGTATAATCTATACTTGTGGTAAAATTTAAATTTGGGTTGCATCCTAGTGAAGTTAAATTTGACCAAATGTCAACTTAATTGAATCCAAGAATTTATAAGACAGGTGGAAAATACGTTTGCAAGTTCAATGATAATGTTTGGGGATAGTCGGCTGGAAGGAGGTTAAGAAAAAAATGGTCATGAACAAAAAAAATGAAAATGAGAGCGTGCAAGTGATTTCAAGAATCTCACTATCTTATAATGTGATTGAATTAGATGAAAAAAGAACATGTCAGGAAGGTGTGATTTGAAATCTTTAATCATGGTGATTTTCAAATCCCAATTGACTAACAACAGATTTGAAATCATATTTTAAAATCCCAAACCCCTAAATCTAGATTTCATAATTACAGCATGTGATTTGCAAATCACAATTCACTAACTATCCTAAGTCGTCGTCACGATTCGTGCAAATCTAGCTAGACTTTATGTTGTGGTTTTGGACTCAAATCGTATGCAAATCTTGTTAAACATACGCAGATAATTGATGAAGTTTTAATGTGGAAATAAATTAATAATATTGTTATGGATCTAATTAATACTGAATTCATTTTAACTAAAGTTTCATAATATAAAAGATAAGAAGGGTAAATTCTTGGAAATCTAAAGAGGAAACATCGTTATGGAAAGAAAACAAAAGTTTGCCAAAACTGTAAACCTCACTATTTTTTTGTGTTAATTAGATTTTACAAACGATGACATCATTGCATATGTCACGATGACCTCATCGCTCACATCACGATGATTTCATCATTACCTCACCTCTCCTATGACATCACCAAGCCACCACCCCTCACATGCCCCTATCCAACCATCTCCTTACCCTCATCACCCTCACATGGATACCACCCTCTCACATGACCCAACCCCCTCTCTCAACTCTATATAAGGACCCTTGCCCTCTTCTTCCAACCCATCCCACTCTCCCTCAACCCTTTTAGCAAGGGAATAGGAGTTCTCATCATAAGGTAACCCTTGATTTTCTTCAAAAAATTCATAACTCTAACTATATATATATGTGTGTGTGTGTCAAGAGGAAGGGGAGGAGCTGCAGCAGAGCAACAACAGCAGCTGCAGCAAGCAGCAGCAAGCAAGCCCTTTTCCCTACATGCACCTATATATATATATATATATATATATATATACGTACCTATATGTACATGTATCTATATATATATATATATATATAATATGTATATATACATATGTATATTATACTATATATGTATAGTATATATGTACCTATATATGTATCTATATATCTTATATATATGTGTGTATATCTATATATGTATTTATATATGTATCTATATCTATATCTATATATATATATATATATATATATATATATATATATATATATGTGTGTGTGTGTGTATCTATATATGTATTTATATATGTATCTATATATCTATGCATCTATATATATATGTATACTATATATGTATCTATATATGTATACTATATTGTACCTATATATCTTATATATATGTGTATCTATATATGTATTTATATATCTATATATCCATGTATCTATATGTATATATGTATCTATATATCTTTGTATCTATATATCTTATATATATGTGTATCTATATATGTATTTATATATGTATCTATATATATATATATATATATATATATCTTATATATACATTATTTTTATATTTAAGTTTTTATATAAATATTTGTCCAATCTATAAACAGAAATAGCATAAAATTGACCTAGAAATCTAGTGGGTTAAATCTACTTAATTATGTATCCATCGGGATAGTCGTTTCACTTCTCATTTCTGAATAATTCATATTAATTGGTGAAAGAACTTGAGCTGTGTGCACAAACTCGCTTGCAAACTCCTCCAAAAATGAGAAGTGAAACGACTATCCCGATCCGAGACTATGTTGACGGAAACCCCATGTATCCTGACGATCTGTCTCACATACATCTCTGCCAGCTTCTCCGTAGACAAACACACATTGAAAGGCAAAAAGTGGGCCGACTTGGTCAACCTGTCAACGATGATCCAAATCGCGTCTTTCTCTCCTGGAGATCGTGGAGGTCCGGATACAAAATTCATAGTCATGTGTTCCCACTTTCACTCTGGAATGGGTAATTACTGAAATAAACCTCCTGGCCTCTGCCTCTCGGCTTTCACTTGCTGTCACACTAAGCATCTGGATACAAACTAAACTGTGTCACTTCCTTCTTTATGCCATACCCCCACACACTCTCTCGCATATCCCGATACATCTTGTTGGCACCTGGATGTATGGAATACTGAGAGCGATGCGCTTCCTGTAACACCTCCTCACGCAGCTCCTACTAGGCACATAATCTAGCACCATTCCGCAAAGAACCATCCTCAGCAATGGTGAAATCATCCTCCAATCCTGCTCTCACCTGAGCTCTGATGCTCCCCAGAGATACATCCTCATACTGGGCTGCCTTGATCATATCCATTAACTCTGAGTGTATCTGCAACCCCCACATCTGCCTAGCAAAACCATGAACTATCACCTCAATACCCAAGCTCTCCAAGTCCTCCAACAAATACCAATCATGTGTCAACAACATAGCTATCGGATACCTGCTCAAGGCATCGGCAACTACATTGGCTTTCCGAGTATATTGCAAAGATATGTCAAAATCTTTCATCAGTTCCAACCACCGACGCTGCCTCATGTTCAACTCCTTCTGAGTGAAAACGTACTTCAAGCTCTTGTGGTCTGTGAAGATCTCCACACGCTCTTCATACAAATAGTGTTTTCACAACTTCAGGACAAAGATGACTGCTGCCAACTCCAAATCGTGGATAGGATAGTTCTTCTCATGAGAACTTAATTGCCTGGATGCATAGGCAATCAGTTTCCCATTCTGCTGAAGAAAATAACCCAAACCTTTCCCCGATGCATCACTATAAATAGTGAAACCTCCAGACCCTGATGGCAACGTCAAAATAGGAGCAGACGTCAACCTCTTCTTCAATTCCACAAAAGCAACCTGACACTCCTCTGTCCAGACAAACTTTGCATCCTTCCTGGCGAGTCTGGTCATCGGCTCGACAATTCGAGAGAAATCTTTCACGAACTTTCTGTAATATCTAGCCAATCCTAAGAAGCTTCTAATTTCTGCAATAGAGCTCGGAGTGGCCCAAGATTCTACGACAGCAAATCTTCTTTGGATCAACTGATATTCCATCTCCAGTCACTACATGTCCGAGAAACTCCACTTTGTTTAAGAAAAACTCACATTTAGAGAGTTTTCCATAGAGCTTCTCCTTCCTGAGAGTTTCAAGCACTATCCTTAAATGCTTCTCGTGTTCTTCTAGCGTCTTTGAGTATACAAGGATATCATCTATAAACACTACCACGAACTTGTCCAGGTACTGATGGAATACCTTGTTCATCAAGTTTATGAAGACTGCCGGGGCATTAGTTATCCCAAACAGCATCACCAAGAACTCGTACTGGCCATAGCGAGTCCTGAATGCAGTCTTCGGAATATCTTCTCTTTTCACCTTCACCTTCACCTTCACTTGATGATATCTGGATCTCAAGTCAATCTTTGAAAATACTTTCGCGCCACTCAACTGATCGAAAAGATCATCTATTCTCGGAAGCGGATATTTGTTCTTGATTGTGAGGTTGTTCAGGGCCCTGTAATCGATGCACATCCGCACCGATCCATCCTTCTTTGGCACAAAAAGTACCGGAGCTCCCCAGGACGAAGAACTTGATATGATGAATCCCTTGTCTTCTATTTCATCGATCTGTTTCTTTAGTCTCCCGCTTGCGGCCTTCCTCGATACTCTAGGAGGTAAAATCAGGTTCGAAGCTATTTCCCAAAAATTCATAATAGGTGGGACACGGGTCCTTCTAAGTGCTACATGGAATATTATCCAGTCAAGATTGAACAAGTACAATTCTAATAGCAGTTTCAATACATTATAAGGACTATAAAATATTAATAGTACGTATGGTGGATAAAAATAAACTGACATCAAAGCATGGTAAAGATTGAATAGGAAAAATGAATAAACAGAAAATATGTCATGTATCAACAAGGAAATCTATAGTCACCAAGTGTTTTGAAATACTAGTTTGATTATGTGATCGGCTTAGGATTGCACAATGGGAGCCGCTAATCATACGTGAAGTGTATGGTTAGCCTTTGCACATGAATTATATTTGCACAGGATTTAAGGGCATGATCACATATAAACTAGCATTTTTCCGCCCCAACTAGTATACATGAATCACACGAATATCAAGTATTATACAAGATCAAGGTCTAAAAACACAAGATATACTAGTCCGTGTTTTTTCATATCAGGAATCAAGTACAACAATACTATATATGTTATAAAAATTATCAGTAAGAAAACCATCAGAGACTCTACTCGTTTGGGGTCCAATATATGTTTTCTTTATATAGAAAACTAAGGTAGGTGAGAACATGTATATATATATATATATATATATATATATATATATATATATATAAAGGTGTTACAGTACAAAATCTTATATTCATAAATCATACAACTATAGTAAGTCTGCAAACTTTAACTATTGTCATAACTAGGTCTCACCGCTTGCGGCCTTCCTCGATCCTCCAAGAGGTAAAATTAGGCTCGAAGCTATTTTTCCAAAAATTCATAATAGATGGGGCCTAGGTCCTCTAATTGCTACCTGAAATATTATCCAGTCAGGATTGAACGAGTACAATTCTAATAACAGTTTCAATACATGATAAGGACTATAAAACAGTGATAGAAAAAGTAGTACATGATGGATAAATAAACTGACATCAAGGTATGGCAAGAAATGAACATGAAAAATGAATAAACAAAAAAATATGTCATGTATCAACAAGAGAATCTTTAGTCACTAAGTATTTTGAAATACTAGTTTGATTATGTGATCGACTTAGGATTGCACAATGGGAGCCGACTAATCATACGTGAAGTATATGGTTAGCCTTTGCACATGAATTATATTTGTACATGATTTAAGAGTATGATCACATATAAACTAGGATTTTTCCGTCCCGACTAGCATACATGAATCACACGAATATCAAGTAAAAAATACAAGATATGCTAGTCCGTGTTTCTTCGTATCAGGAATCAAGTACAACAGTACTATGTGTTATAGAAATTATCAGTAAGAAAACCATCAGAAACAGTACTCGCAAGGGGTCCAAAGCGGGTGAAACAAGTCAGTGTGTAACGGGGTCCAGATAACCTATATCATGAATAATTCACATTAGTTGGTGAAATATAATTAAGTTGATTTAACCCACTAGATTTCTAGGTCAATTTTATGCTATTTCTGGTTATAGATGGGACAGATATTGATATACATATATTATATCTACTTTATAAAAACTTAAATACAAAAATAATTTATATATATATATATATATATATATATATATATATATATATATATATAGTTACATATATAGTTATGTGTATTGGTTATATATATATATATATATATATATATATATATATATATTTATGTATATAGTATACATATATAGATTCATATAGAGTATACTTATATAGGTGATAGATATATAGATACATATATAACTACATATATAGATACTAATATATATATAATATATAGATACATATAGAGTATACTTATATAGGTGATAGATATATAGATACATATATAAATACATATATAGATACACATATAGCTGCTCTGCTGCAGCTGCTGCTGTTCTGCTGCTTGCTCCAGCTGCTGCTGCTACTATCCCCTATTACACATACAGAAACACATGTATACCTTAATTTAGAAACTTAAGAAGGGTTGGGGGATACTTTATTGGAGAGATAACAATCCTCCAAATGTTTGAAGATTGAGGTGAGATGAGGGATGGTGAGTGAAAGATGGTGGGGAGGTGTTTATATAGAAAATGAGGAGAGATGAAGGGTTTAGAGGCCATGTGAGAGGAGTTGTGTTTATGAGAGAGGGAATGATGGAGAGGTGTGGGGAATTATGACATGGAAGAAGGGAATTGGATGGGGCATGTGAGGAGTGTTGGGGAGTTGTGATGTCATAGGAGAGGTGAGGTGTCCTTAGAAGAGTGTGGAGGGGTGATGTCTTGATGACATCACCATGATGCAAGCGATGATGTCCTCGTAACACATGCGATGATGTCATCGTTTGTAGATCTAATTAACAAAAAAATAGTGAGGTTTACATGCTTTCTCGTTATGGTGCACATAATTTTAGTTATGCTCATGGGTGCACTTGCTTAGTTATACACTTGCACGCACGTGATTGATTTTAGGATTAATTATATGAGAAATTTTGAGTTGTCTCCCACTTATTTTACCATAATTCAAGGTGTACCCCATCGAATTACCATAATACATGAAACCCTCCACGTTTAACGGAAACCGTCAATGACTAATAGTCAACTCCTTTGACCTACATAAATAAAAAGAGAAATTTTGAGTTGCAACCCCACTTATTTGATGGTATTTTGGTCATAATTCAAGGTGCACCCTACTTATCTATGGGTATTTTGGTCATAATTGAGGGGGGGGGGGGGGGGTCAAAGGAGTTGACTGTTAGTCATATTGACGGTTTCCATTAAAATTGGGGGATTTCATGTATTGTGGTAGTTCAGTGGGGTGCACCTTGAATTATGGTAAAACAAGGGGGTGGGGGGGAACTCAAAATTTCTCTATTATATTTGGTATCTATTATTAGTATTAATCAAATTTTGAAACATGCTAGTTGGCTTTTATGATTAATATTTGTTGTTTGCTAAGACTTTGATGGCTTTATAAACTCATGCGTTATCTTTTTTGATTGAAGATACTAGAAATTTATTTGAGTTATGGTTTTCATGCCTAGTTTACTCCTTGTTCATCTTACAGTAGTCCTAAATCCAAATCCTATGATAATCCATCCCAAAGTGAAGTTTATTTTTACATTGCAGTAAGGTGATCTTTGGATCCTGGATAAAAGTCTTGACGTATAAATTTGTCTTCTTCGGGAACGAGATTTGACCCAATTGATCGTGGTTCAACTTTGTGATCCTTTAATAAATTCGACCAATAACTCTTTATTTAATTGATTACTTTTGTGATCTTTTAGAGTCTTCTAGATAGATTTTATCTATCTTTGCTTTACAATTAAACTTACTCTAATATTACTTTTATGAAATTATTGCAAATATTCCATATAGATCCCCCCTTTAGGGCTTGTCTTGCATCAAGATACAAGATGAAGAGGTAGATGACACTAAATAATGACTCTTTGACATTAGAGTATCATTTGATAGGATTTTGCATTCTAGAAAGTAGAAATTTGGGCATTATACCTATTAGATTTCTATTTTTTCTTGTTTTTGGTTGCATTTGATGATTAGTCATCATCCAAGCATTTCTATTAGAATGGGGTTGGTTGTGGAGTATAAGAAAGCTCCATGCAGGATTTAACAAAGTTTTATGACAGATTATCGACCTGACCTCAACCCTCTCTGTTGGTGTCAAAGTCCTAGCTAAGGTAGTTATGAGCATGAGAGGGCGATGCCATAAAACCAAGTTGGCTGGCAGATAGATAGACCTACTGTTTGGTTTGTAGATTAAGCTCATGCAACCAAGGAGCACCATTCAAGTCTCATAGACTGTAAAGACTCTAGACGAAGATGTTAGATGATAAAATTTGTTATATGAAATTGCATTAGTTTCTATGGCACATTACACCAAAGAGTGAACTAATGACAAACCCAAATTTTGATGATTAGTATGAACCTTGAGATATATTGTGAAAGACTGAAAGTACTTTTTAGCTATTATATCATGATTATCATCATCTTACAAGACATATGATGATTCTAGTTTATTTTGAGTTCTGGTTACTTGTTTCTTTAAGAAATGATTTTTTTTTAATTGGAGTCTCATTACATTAAGGTGACCTAGCGCCTGTGGTATGTTGAACCCCTGACACCTTAGCAATGCTGGACGATGGAGGAGAGGGCTGTAGAGAGATTGATGGAGGATGTTGATAGATATGCAAAAACAAATTAGAGTTTGGATTTGAGAGAGACTGAAGGTTACCTGCTTGTGAAGAGGATCATGGTGTGGTGTGGGTTTGTGAGAGAGAGTTAGTGACAATACATTAAAAGATGGGATTTGGGGGGGGTTGATTAAACATAAGATGAGATAAGATATTATCCTATGTTCAAACATATCAATGGGGACCACTAAATGCTCCAGTTGGGAGTGATAGGCATATTTGTTAATAGAGCTGCTAGAACTACAATTAGGCCTACAAGAACTTGGATGAAACTGTGAAAAAGGATTGTGCATTTTTTCTAATGTTAGAGAGGAGATAGCCCTTACCTGAGCCAAATGGATAATATAAAATATGGAACCCTCATCCCTCACCACTAATCTAGAGTTTTGATGCAGTGATGAGGACTTTAACATGGTGTTAGACCAACCTATGTTCAACCACTTTGACATCCACTGAAAGCGGATTTTAAAAGAAATTATAGCGCTGCATGAATCCAGATCTCAAGATTCTCAACACATAAAGGGGATCACCATTATGTTGAATAAATATAATATATAACCATCATCCAAACAAATATTCTTCTAGAGTTTTGGAGCAGTTGTCGGGACTTTAACAATAGTCTATGTAATTAAGATTATTTGTTCCCTCTTCCCTCATCTTTCGTTTTTCATGCACATAGACTCTAAATTTAACATGGTTTCAGTCTTGCTATATTGTAACAACTTGTTTATTTTGACTTCTCCGTTCTTTTCTTCTTCTCCAAGTTATTTCAATTTCTTTTCCAGTATTGGTTGCTTATGGAATTCCATACACCTTTTCCCTTCCCAATATGGGATTTAATGGATGTTTGCTGGTCGACTTTGGAGTTTAATTGTCCCTGCGATGGGACTCTACGTTGCAAGGATATAGTGGCTCAAGGCTGCAGAAAATTTAAGAAAATGGACCAAGTGAGTGATGTCACTTAGCCAAGATATTGATGCTACTAATAATGATATGCACAAGGCTATAATGGTACTGAGTATTGTCACTTAGCCATGAAATGTGGCTCTAGTTTATTCAATTATCTCACTTAATTATACCCAGTTGTACTGTCTCTGGTTTTACGTAATATTCAAATTATTAGTTGTTAACTGCCTGCCCTTTGTCTGTGCAGTTAACAAAGAAGATATAGTACCTCCTGAGCCTGTTCTCACTCGGTATAGCAGGGAATTGAGAATCAAGTCTTTTGTGAAGAAGGAGACATCAGATATTCGCTTGACAGATGAGAAAAGCTCTATTCAAATCAATGCACTTTCCGTACCAAGACTTTGTGTGCGCCTGAATACTCTATATGTGAGTTTTTATCGACTTGCTTCTGCTTTAGGATTTCTTTTATTAGATATATCCGTGTAACGTTACCTTTCTGATTTGATGTTTCGCTGTATTCATCCTTTTCTCTGTCCACGGAAGTTAGCTTTGTATATTGGTTTGGTCTTTAGCTAATTAACTTCTACATAGGTTGTAGGAAGAAAGTTTAATGTGTGGGGGCCGATGTGATACCCCAAGTGTTACTTCTTTATTACACTATATAGAAGAAATGTATAAATAAAGCAATCTTATTACGTCTCTTTTACCATCTTGTTTATTAATACTAATTATTTTTCCATGTTAGATATTGAAATACTGATAATAGAGTTCCTTACACATGGTAGTGATCCTTCGGAATGTTTTGATTTCAGTGGGGACTAGTATGATCATGGTAGCTACTATGTAGTAACCACACATATCAATTGTCTATGGCCACTGTAAACATATGACGAGCTCGAGAAATAGATCCAAGACGCATACAGTTCCACAATATCCAAAGGATTTTCAAAATAGCCGATATAGTATGACTAATAATACAAATCTTGGAATATAAACCTCTGGATGATGTAACAACCAAATCTAAATGGTTTATTAAAAGGAAATGTATATTGATTTATATTTGTCATCTAGGGGAAATCCTAGGTCCCACCTCCTGCATACCTCATTCCATGATCTTTTTCTCGTCATTTTCCCATCATATTTCAAGTGCAGCTAGTGAGCCCATGACTTCATAGCAGCACCTCTCCATGTCATCCAGCTTAGTCCAATTTTACATGGTGATCATTGTTTGTGTAACCATGACGCGAATCATTTGTTATGTGCTGACAAATCCGTGTATTCGTTACGATGATGATCCTTGTTCGCATAACCTCAAGCAGCACATCTTCAAGGATGGTGATATATGTTGAAATAAGCAGTTAGATAAGCGGATATCAAATATGGCTGTCTTGAATGTGCACCGTAGAATAGCAATAAGGGTATCCTTGATTCTGGAGATAATGTATGCAATTAAGCACAAGGGACTTCCAAGAAATAAAAGAAATTGCAATAAATATTGGACACCAAGATGGCAGTGTTGAGCGATGAGAACTGAGCACGTATTCTTATGGAACTCATTCTGCTAGGGTATGTGTCATGACCTGCACCCGGGTGTTCGGGTACGAGTGCGTGGGCACGTCCAGCCTACGCCGCAGTGTCGACGGTAGAACGATGTCTGGAACTAGTACTGTATAACCAACACCTCATAATATAAAGGGACCAAATATTATACTCAATCACAAAACTAAGGTAGGTAGAGAAACATGTTGTAGTATATATATGTATATAAATGTTACATGACAAAATCTTGTATTCATAAATAATACAACTATAGTAAGTCTGCAAACTTTAACTATTGTCATAACTAGGTCTCCCGCTTGCGGCCTTACTCGATCTCCAGGAGGTAAAATCAGGCTCGAAGCTATTTCCAAAAAATCCATAATAGATGGGGCACAAGACCTTCTAAGTGCTATCTGAAATATTATCCAATCAGAATTGAACGAGTACAATTCTAATAGCAGTTTCAATAAATGATAAGGACTATAAAACAGTGATAGAAAAAATAGTACATGATGGATAAATAAACTGACATCAAGGTATGGTAAGAAATGAACAGAAAAATGAATAAATAGAAAAAAAATATGTCGTGTATCAACAAGGAAATCTTTAGTCACTAAGTGTTTTGAAATACTAGTTTGATTATGTGATCGGCTTAGGATTGCACAATGGGAGTCGGTTAATCATACGTGAAGTGTATGGTTAGCCATTCCACAAGAATTATATTTGCACAGGATTTAAGTGTATGATCACATATAAACTAACATTTTTTTTGCCCCGACTAGCATACATGATTCAAACGAATGTCAAGTATTACACAAGATCAAGGTCTAAAAACACAAGATATGCTAGTCCGTGTTTCTTCGTGTCAGGAATCAAGTACAACAATACTACATGTGTTATAGAAATTATCAGAAAGAAAACCGTCAGAGACTGTACTCGCCTGAGGTTCAAAGTGGGTGAAACAAGTCAGAGTGTGTGATGGGGTCCAGATAACCTATATCATGAATAATTCACATTAATTGGTGAAATAATTAAGTAGATTTAACCCATTAGATTTCTAGGTCAATTTTATGCTATTTCTGGTTATAGATGGGACAAATATCTATATAAAAACTTAAATATAAAAATAATGTATATATATATATATATATATATATATATATATATATATATATAAAGAGAGAGAGAGAGAGATTCACATATATAAATACATATATAGATACACATATATATAGATACAATATAGTATACATATATAGATACATATAGAGTATACATATAGATACATAGATATATAGATACATATATAAATACATATATAGATACACATATATATGGATACATATATAGATACATATAAAGTATACATATAGATGCATAGATATATAGATACATATATAGATACACATATATATAGATACAATATAGTATACATATATAGATACATATAGATATATAGATACATATATAAATACATATATATAGATACACACACACACACACACACACACACACACACACACATATATATATATATATAGATATATAGATACATATATAATACATATATAGATACACACATATATATAAGATATATAGATACAATATAGTATACATATATAGATACATATATAGTTATGTATATAGGGTATATATATATATATATATATATATATAGATACATATATAGATACACACATATATGTAAGATATATAGATACACATATATAGTTATGTATATAGGGTACATATAGAGTATAGTATACATATGTATATAGGTACATATATAGTATATATATAATTATGTATATAGTATACATATAAATACATGTATAGATACACATATATATAGGATATATATAGGGTACATATAGAGTATAGTATACATATGTATATAGGTACATATATAGTATATATATAATTATGTATATAGTATACATATAAATACATATATAGATACACATATATATAGGATATATAGATACATATATAGTATACATATATATATAGATACATAGATATATAAATACATATATAAATACATATATAGATACACACATATATGTAAGATATATAGATACATATATAGATACAATATAGTATACATATATAGATACATATATATAGTTATGTGTATAGGGTACATATAGAATATAGTATACATATGTATATAGGTACATATATAGTATATATATAATTATGTATATAGTATATATATATATATATATATATATATATATATATATATAGGTGCATGTAGGAAAAAGGGCTTGCTTGCTGACTGCTACAACTGCTGTTGTTGCTCTGCTGCAGCTCCTCCCCTCCCTCTTGACACACACACACACATATATATATATAGTTTGAGTTATAAATTTTTTTTGAAGAGAATCAAGGGTTACTTTATGAGGAGAACTCTTATTCCCTTGCTAATAGGGTTGAGGGGAGAGTGGGATGGGTTGGAAGAAGAGGGTAAGGGTCCTTATATAGAGTTGAGAGGGGGTTGGGTCATGTGAGAGGGTGGGTGAGTGAATTATGTAGAAGGTGATGAGGTGTCACCTCTTGGAAGTGTGTAGGAGGGTATGGAAGTGTGTAGAGATGATGAGTTGTCATGGGTGGGTGTAGAAGAATGAGGTGTCTAAGAATTGTGTAGAGAAGATGTGAGGTCATGATGACATCATCGTGACATATGCGATGACGTCATCGTTTGTAAAATCTAATTAACACAAAAAATAGTGAGGTTTACAATTCTACCTTTCTTAGAAAGATTTCGTCCTCGAAATTTATAGTATATCATACAGAAAGAAAGAAGAAATACCTCAAAATTCAAAGAGGTATGGTACGCTCACGCATCTCATCATCTCTCTCTCAAGTAGATTCACCCGGGGAGTGATGATTCCAAGCGACACGAACAAATAAAATTGTTCGGTTACGCATCACCTTTTCTCTGCGATCTAGTATCTCCACGGGTTGCTCTTGGTAGCTGAGGCTCGGTCCCACTTCAATCTCTGAGTGATCTAATACGTGGTTAGGGTCAGCCACATATCGTCTCAGCTGGGATACATGAAACACGTTATGTATTCCCTCTAATGTAGGTGGCAAAGCTAGTCGGTAGGCTACGGCACCGACCTTTTCGGTAATACTGAAAGGTCCGATAAACCTTGGACTGAGCTTCCCGCTTCTCCCGAAACGAATCGTGCCACGTGTTGGAGAAATTCGCAAGAACACCAATTTGTCAACCTCAAACTTTAACGGTCTCCGATGACTATCGGACCAATGCTTCTGTTTGTCCTGAGCCACACGAAGTCTTTCTCTAATCTGCTTTACCTTCTCCGCAGCATCTACTACCATTTCTGGTCCCAACAATGCTCGCTTGCCTACGTCGTCCCAAGATAATGGGGTACGACATCTCCAGCCGTACAGAGCCTCTAAATGAGACATCTCGATGCTTGTCTGGTAACTATTGTTGTATGCAAACTCCACCAGATGAAGATGATCCTTCCACGATCCACCAAAGTCAAAAATACAGGTCCGAAGCATATCCTCTAGCGTCTGAATAGTCCTCTCTGACTGTCCATCCGTCTGAGGGTGGTAATCGGTGCTAAACTTTAGTTTGGTACCCAAGCTAAACTGCAAACTCTTCCAAAAATGGGATGTAAATTGACTATCCCGATCGGAGACGATACTCACCGAAACCCCGTGCAACCTGACAATCTGCTTCACGTACAGTCCATCAAGCTTTTCTGTAGACAATTTCACTTTAAATGGCCAGAAGTTTGTAGACAATTCCACTTTAAATGGCAAGAAGTTGGTTGATTTGGTCAACCGATCAACGATGACCCAAATTGCATCTTTTCCTCCCGGAGTGCGTGGAAGTCCGGAAACAAAATCCATCGTGATATGTTTCCATTTTCACTCTGGAATTGGTAGTGGCTGAAGTAATCCGCCTGGACTCTGCTTTTCGGCTTTGACCTGCTGGCATACAAGACACCTGGAAACAAAACGTGCTACCTCTCGCTTCATACCATACCACCACACGTGATCTCTTAGATCCTTGTACATCTTGGTAGCTCCCGGATGTATAGAATACTGAGAGTGATGAGCTTCTTGAATGACTTCTTTCCGTAGATCTCCTCTAGGAACACATAGCCTCACTTCGTGTCGTAAAGAGCCATCTTCTGTAATGGTAAAATTATCTAGGAATTCGGCATGTACCTGAGCTCGGATACTTCTCAGACTTTCAGCTTGATATTGTGTTTCCCGGATCTTGTTCATCAATTTCGACTGAATCTGTATACCCATCATCTGTATTTCAACTCCAGGAATTATTATTTCAATACCCACCTTCTCCAAGTCTGTTAACAAGTGGCGGTCCATCGTTAGGCACATAGCTACTGGATACATGCTCAATGCATCTGCAACTACGTTGGCCTTTCCTGGATGATACTTCACGACAATATCAAAGTCCTTCATAAGCTCTAGCCATCTACGTTGTCTCATGTTCAGCTCCTTTTGTGTGAAAACGTACTTCAAGCTTTTGTGGTCAGTGAATATTTTCACACGCTCTCCGTACAAATAATGTTTCCACAACTTCAATGCAAAGATGACAGGTGCCAGCTCCAAGTCGTGGGTAGGATAGTTCTTCTCGTGTGTCTGTAGCTGTCTGGATGCATAAGCCACCACCTTATTATTTTGCTCTAAAACACATCATAAACCCTTTCCTGAAGCATTGCTATAGATGGCGAATCCTCCTGATCCCGATGGCAATGTCAGAATAGAAGCCGTAGTCAATCTCTTCTTCAACTCATCAAACGCTGCCTGGCATTCCTCAGTCCATACAAACTCTACATCTTTCCGAGTTTAGTCAAAGGCTCTGCAATTCGAGAGAAATCTTTCACGAACTTTCTGCAATATCCAGCCAATCCTAAGAAGCTTCTAATTTCTGCAACAGAGATTGGAGTGGCCCAAGATTCTACAGCAGCAATCTTCTTTGGATCAACTGATATTCCATCTCCAGTCACTACATGTCCGAGAAACTCCATTTTGTTTAAGAAAAACTCACATTTAGAGAGTTTTCCATAGAGCTTCTCATTTCTGAGAGTTTCAAGCACTATCCTTAAATGCTTCTCGTGTTCTTCTAGCGTCTTTGAGTATACAAGGATATCATCTATAAAAACTACCACGAACTTGTCCAGGTACTGATGGAATACCTTGTTCATCAAGTTTATGAAGACTGTTGGGGCATTAGTTAACCCAAACGGCATCACCAATAACTCGTACTAGCCGTATCGAGTCCTGAATGCGGTCTTCGGAATATCTTCCTTTTTCACCTCCACCTGATGATATTCGGATCTCAAGTCAATCTTTGAAAATACTTTCGCGTCACTCAACTGATCGAAGAGATCATCTATAGTCTGCAGCGGATATTTGTTCTTGATTGTGAGGTTGTTCAGGGCCCTGTAATCGATGCACATCCGCACTTATCCATCCTTCTTTGGCACAAAAGTATCGGAGCTCCCCAGGGCGACGAACTTGATCTGATGAATCCCTTGTCTTCAAATTCATCGATCTGTTTCTTTAGCTCCGCCAGCTCATTGTGGTTGATCCGGTAGACATGTTGCGATATTGGTTCTGTTTCCGGTATTAGATCAATAGAGAATTCAACATCTCTATCTAGAGGCAATCCTGGTAACTCCTCGGGAAACACATCTAAGAACTAAGTAATGATAAGATGCGGTAGCTCTTTCTCTTCCATTATAGCTTCGCAAAGAATTCCACGATCTGGCTTCTTTGTCTTTCTAGCAAACTCGAACTCCGGCTCTCCTGAAGATCGAAACAGCACACGACCTCTGCGGCAGTCAATGCTAGCGAAATGCATACCCAACCAATCTATTCCAAGGACAATGTCAAAACTTGGAAGTGGCATTACGAGTAAGCTAGCAGACAAAACACGGTCTCCCAATGTAACGTGATACCCCTTGCAAACATCACTGACTAGGATGATGCCTCCCCTACTCGTGATCTTACAGTTTCTACTCAAGGGTTCCACTACTAAATTATGCTTAAGTACAAAAGACATATGAAACTATGGGATGCAGCAGAATCAAATAATGCTACGACTGGAATAGAATCGAGAAGAATGGAACCTGCTATAATATCACCAGTGGGCTCAGTTTCCTCGATAGTTGTAGCGAAAGCTCTACCCTGCTGAGGAGCTCCCCTCTGCTGGTGCTGGATAAATTGCTGCTATTGTGTTGGGAGTAGAGGTCCCCTCTGCTGTTGTGCCACAGGTGGCTTACTTGGTCCCTTTTGATTTGTTGCACCTCGAATATGACAGTTCTTCATCTGATGGCCCGCAGAACCACAGTATAGACATACTCTAAGTCTTTTCTGCATATTTTTCAGGAATGTCTTAGTTTCTTTTAAAAATGGCAAAAAGGGGTCTGCTTGATCTGTCTTTGAGGATGCGGCTGAGCCGAAAATCTAGTTGGAGGACAATATTGCTGCTGATGCTGGAAAGTCCTCGGTTGAAAATGGGAACGTTTTGCTGGTCCCGTGCTGCTGCCTCATTCGAACGCATTCCGGTCCCGCTTGGGTTTAAAGCCCATGTCCACCTCGATCCTTTGGGCTTCTTGCTACAATCCCAATAAAAGTCGTGATACTAGAGGGGATAATAAACTCAAATTTTCTGGGCCAAGCCTTGCCGGAATCTGCGAGCTCTGTCCTCCGGATCTCTTACCATATATTCTGCGAATCGGCTCAGCCTGCCGAACTCTGCAGCATATTCATCTACTGAGAGACTACCCTGCTCCAAGTTCTGGAATTGTTTCTCCATAACGCCCTGGGCTACTACGGAAAAAAAATATCTGTTTGAAAAGGTGTTTGAACTGGTCCCAGGTTAGGTCTGGATCAGCAAGTCTGGGCTCATTTCTGAACCAAGTGCGGGCGATATCGTGAAGCTGCAAGCCTACAGCCTCCATCTTCAGGTCTTCCGGTATCCGAGCAACCCGCATAATTCGTTCGATATCCTCGAGCCATTCATCCGCATATAGGATCCCTTCAGTTCCCTTGAACTCCCGATGAGCCATTTTCTTGAAGTCCAAGATATCGCCCATTTTCTGTTGAACAGGCTGTTGCTGAGATGCAACATTCTCTATAGATGCCAAAGCCATATGATGGGAACTCAATGCTTTCTTGCATCATTTTTGTTTATTCCTTTTGGGCCTCAGTCTGAGCCTTTTGCGCCTCCAGCATACATTTGAAGAGCTCATATAAATGTGTTCCTTCAGTGGGCATGCCTCCAGTGTTCGATGGTACACCTCCTTGGGGTGGAAGTAAAAGAGGAGAAGGAAGACATTCAGACACAACTGGAGTGGCTACTGCAGCTGCTCCTGAACAACCGGGTGTTATGGTCTCGCGTGTCCTTCTGGAATATGTTATAGGTGTCATTCTGTAATATGATAAAACAATAAGGAGACATTATTAAGGCACGAGATAAGATATTATTTGAGAAGGACATGAATTAGAGAAGATATGTCATTTAGGATGATCAAGATTAGTAAATTTAATTCAAAGTTGAAATTTCTAGTTGTGATTGAGTATTTCCTATTCCTAATATTCTAATTCCTATCGCAGACTTGTAATAGTACTAAAATCCTAGGTACTACTACGACATCGCACTAGTTACGAAGTCGGACCTGCATGGGCCACCATAAAAACGTGTCACGATCCGCACTCGGGTGTTCGGGTACGAGTGTGTGGGCACGCCCAGCCTATGCCGCAATGTCGACGGTAGAACGTTGTCTGAAACTAGTACTGTATAACCAACACCTCATAATATAAAGGGAACAAATATTATACTCAATCACAAAGCTAATGTTGTAGTATATATATATGTATATAAAGATTATAGGACAAAATCTTGTATTCATAAATCATACAACTATAGTAAGTCTGCAAACTTTAACTATTGTCATAACTAGGTCTCCCGCTTGCGGCCTTCCTCGATCCTTCAGGAGGTAAAACCATGCCCGAAACTATTTCCCAAAAATCCATAATAGATGGAGCACATGTCCTTCTAAGTGCTACCTGAAATATTATCCAATCAGGATTGAACGAGTACAATTCTAATAGCAGTTTCAATACATGATCGGGACTATAAAATAGTGATAGAAAAAGTAGTACATGATAGATAAATAAACTGACATCAAGGCATGGTAAGAAATGAACAGAAAAAATGAATAAACAAAAAAAATATGTCATGTATCAACAAGAAAATTTTTAGTCACTAAGTGTTTAAATACTAGTTTGATTATGTGATCGACTTAGGATTGCATTGTGGGAGCTGGTTAATCATACGTGAAGTGTATGGTTAGTCTTTGCACATAAATTATATTTGCACAGGATTTAAGGGTATGATCACATATAAACTAGCATTTTCTCGCCCCGACTAGCATACATGAATCACACGAATATTACGTATTACACAAGATCAAAGTCTAAAAACACAAGATATGCTAGTCTGTGTTTCTTCGTGTCAGGAATCAAGTACAACAATACTACATGTGTTATAGAAATTATCAGTAAGAAAACCATCAGAGACTGTACTCGCCTGGGGTCCAAAGCGGATGAAACAAGTCAGAGTGTGTGACGGGGTCCAGATAACCTATATCATGAATAATTCACATTAATTGGTGAAATATATAATTAGGTAGGTTTAACCAACTAGATTTCTAGGTCAATTTTATGCTATTTCTGGTTATAAATGGGATAAATATCTATATAAAAACTTAAATATAAAAATAATGTATATATAAGATATATTTATAGATACAAAAGTATATATATATAGATAGATACATATATATAGATACACATATATATAGATACATATATAGATACAATATAGTATACATATATAGATACATATAGAGTATACATATAGATACATAGATATATAGATACATATATAAATACATATATAGATACACATATATATGAGATATATAGATACACATATATATAAGATATATAGATACAATATATATACATATATTGATACATGCCTGCCACCATCTCTATCCACCGACTTCATCGTCGTCACCACTCAATCGCCCACCAATCCCCAATCTTGATCGTCCAATACTATATCTCCACATCAAAAAAATTCTAATCCATACCTACAACTCACCTTCCTCGTGCCGCGTTGAACTTCCTCATATGTTGCTCACAAGAATCACCGTCAGCATTGTTGTCACCGGACCATGACCGCTATCCCTCCTAGAACTGTCACCAACCGTCTCTCTAAATCCTTCCATATACCACCGCCTCAAGTCGTTCCATCGCAAACACATTAACCCGTAGGGTCTCTGGGCTCGCATACCTATGTGCTTGCCCTCTTGCAATCAGATTGTCGGCAACCTCGTCTTCTGCCTCTATCCTATCCTCAGCCGATCTCGACTTCATCTTGGTATCTTTGTCAATTCACGATACCTAGGTGCCTCCTTTTTCCTCGAACTACTCGTAACCCAATCGCTCCTCGTTCTTCGTATTCCGCGCGACCAATACCATTGCTCGCCACAGTATTGCAGTCATCATATTTGATCCTGACTGGCCTCCTTGGATAGTTACCCCCACCACACCCCCCTTCCCTACTCCACCCACCCACCCACCCACCCACCCACTTACTTTTTGGCCAGCTGCCTTCCCTTCCATCTGCTCCCAAACCAAAACTCCTAATTTTATATTCATTCAACCCTGAACCTAAAGCCCCAATCCACTTCATCCTTGTTACCCAACCCGTTTACGGCCAAACCAATATTCTTCCATTCAAATAGTATTTCCAAATCCAACCATTTTAACTAAAAGTTCCATTTCCGTTTTACTTAAAACCCGACTTCCAAACCCATATAACTTAAACCGCTTCAATTTGAGACCCGCTAGCCTGTTTAACTTCAAACATCATATCTAAGTCCACTTTTTATCTACCTAACCAAATTCACATTGCGAAACAAAATCATATATGAGCTGGGGTGTGTCTTCAATTGGTTGAAAATTCGTCCGTGGCACCAAGTTGAGTTTATTGAGTTCTAACTTCAAGGGAAAAGAGTTGTCGTGGCGGAAGTACAAAACTCTCGCGTTTCCTAAGAAAAGTTTTCCTTAAAGAGTATTGGAAGAAGATGCGACAGATAATTCAAGACCGAATTTTGTTTTGATTGTGAGCAAGCTCCCTTTTGTCAGTACTATATAGGCGTTAAAGAAGATCCACGTGTCCGTAAATTTGAAAAAATCGAAAAGAAACTTGCAAAAAAAAATTACAATTGCTTGAGGATCGCAATGTAGTTGATCGACCGCAAGATGCACCAACTCCACTTCATTCTAAGAAGCTGATACTCAAACACCTATTAATATCTATTTTAAATCTGCTATATTGTGAAAATGACGAGGAACTCTTAGCTTCAATGACAAGTAGCTCACGAGGAAGGAATGTCTTACCACTTGAGCTGGAGTCGACCACTGCCTGAGGATCAACTGGAAACCCAATCAGAAATCTGAGTTATTAACCGATTGATTGTTCGAGTAGAGAAGCATAGCACAGAACTTTTTGTTTCAATATAACTCCTTTGTGAAAGGAACAATGATATGGTAGGGCTATGCTACAATAGTTTGTTATGATTCTTATCTTGTCCATGTTTGCGCAAGCCTTGATCAACAAACAGAGGGTGAGCTCATGCGATTAATCTGTGTGCTTGTCAAGATGAAGTTTGAAAGGAAGAGACCGAAGATCGCGATATACTCTATGCACCTCTTTTTTGTGGACGAGTCGAGTCCAATGTTCAAGGGAAACTTGAAGACGAGTTTCATTCAAGAAGGGAGAGTCTGTTGCAGGGGAGCAATCGGTACAATCATCGAACATTCATAGGGGTGTCAATATGGACTGATTTGGTTGTCATATTAGTTAATATTTTTAGGGTTTTATTTTAGATAACTTATGCATGCATAAATCTAGTGATCATGATCTTTGACCATGACTTGACTAAGATATTAACTTTCTGTATTTAGGAGTAGGCTAGATTTTTATTCTTTTTTTAAGCAATGTCAGCCTATATAAAAGCGTAAGGTGGTATGAGTTATTTAACGTTGATAGTATTAATACTTTTATTGAGATTTGTTCTCTTATCTGGTAAATTTTAGTGCTCGTGGATTCGAGAAATTGTTTGTGGATTCGAACACCAATTATGTATGTTTCGACGGCATTGGTCATCTGTACTTCGCTTCTGCGTTATACCAACCCCCATCAACGTGTTTCGGTGACCCAACCTCGACAAATTTGTTTCTGTCCGGCTACTCTGTACTGTAGGAAGATACCTACAGTATTTTTTTCCTACATCACATAAGAAGCCAAGGTCTTTGGTATGAATTGGATCGTATATATATGCCTTCACTCACTTGGAATACTACTAGTCACCCTGGTAATGATACTATTGTCAATATGTAGAAGGGGAACCACTGTGCCGTGAATTTGCCGATAAATAAAAAGAGATATCAGTAACATTCTAAGTAAGTCTAATCTTCTGAACAATCCATCTGAACTTCGACCCAAGCTCGTGAAGACCATTTGAGGCCGTAAATATATTCTCGTAGATGACATAAGGAAAAAAAATTCTGCATCTCATATCCGAATATGTAGTCTTGAACAAATAGCCACTAAGAAAGACATTATTGATATCGAGCTGGTGTAACAATAGATAAAAATGCTTGACACGAGATAGTAAATAACGTTGAGCTTGGCAACTAGCGATAGTGTCTCAGCATAGTCGATCCTATTCTGGTAAGTAAAGCCTCAAGCAAGCATACTTGTGTTTGATTTTTGTAGGATGAACAACTAGACTTTATTTTGGAAAGTTGGCTTAATATTGTAGAATATTTTGGAGTTCTATTTTTATTATTAATAATATATATATATATATATATATATAGCCTTACAACGCTCCATCTTACATAAAATCCCCTTAACACATTCTAATATACCAACACTCCTCCTCAAGGTGGGTGACACTAAGTCCATCTTGTCACATCCTCTAATCATATCTACAGAGCTGTCCCTTGGTCAGACTGTCTGCTACCTGATCCTTGGTTGGAACGTGGTCTAGCTCCAGTAGTCCACTGTCCAACTTCTCCTTGATGAAGAACCTATCGATCTCGATGTGTTTGGTCCTGTCATGTTGCACTGTATTGTTGGCGATACTGATGGCTGACTGGTTGTCACACCAAAGCTTCATCTTGGCTCCTTGATCCAGCTTTAGCTCCACCAGCATACTCGCCAGCCATAACAACTCTGCAACTTCCTAGGCCATAGCTCTGTACTCCGCTTCAGCTGTCGATCTAGCCACCACTGACTGCTTCCTCCTTCTCCAAGAGACCAAGTTGTCTCCTACAAATATGCAATAGCTCGAGGTAGACCTCCTGTCATCAGCACAGCTAGCTCAGTCAGAGTCACAGTAGCCCTCGATGCTCACGTGATCATTCTTCCTGAATATCAGTCCTATTCCGGGGGCACCCTTCAAGTATCTTAGAATCTGGTACACTGCGTCCATATGACCCTTCCTTGGGTCATGCATGTAGCGGCTCACCACACTCACTGTAGAGTAGATATCAGGACGTGTGTGGCTCAAATAGATGAACTTCAGTCTCTGGTATCTGTCCCGGTCAACTGGTTCTCCAGCCTCAGCACCCAGCTTGAACCTATGATTGATCGGCGTCGCTGCAAGTTTGCATCCCAACATCCATGTCTCTGTGAGAAGGTACAACGCATACTTTCTCCGAGAAAGAATAATCCCCTCTGCTTATCGAGCAATCTCAATCCTAAGGAAGTACCGAAGAAGGCCAAGGTCCTTCACCTCGAACTCCTTGCCAAGCTTCCCCTTGAGTTGGGCAATCTCCTGCTCATCTTCTCCTATGATAATCATATCATCCACATACACCGCAAGCATGGTGATGTTGCCTCCACTCCGAAAGAAAAACACAGTGTGATCAGCGTTTATCTGCCGATATTCCATCCCTATCATCGTCCTCCTGAATGTGTCAAACCACGCTCGAGGAGACCGCTTCTGTCCATAGAGGGACTTCTTTAACCTACAGACCTTGCCCACTGTCTTATCAGTGCAGAAACCAGGTGGTATCTCTATGTACCTCCACTAGATCCCCATGAAATGCATTCTTCATATCCAGTTGGTGTAGCTTCCATCCATCATTCGCTGCCAAAGAAATCAGGATCCTGACGGTGCTCATCTTCGTCACTGGTGCAAAAGTCTCGGCGTAGTCAATACTGTACGCCTGACTGTATCCTTTTGCCACCAGTCGAGCCTCGTAGCGTTCAACCTGTCCATCTGGGTTCTGCTTCGCAGTAAAGACCCACTTGCATCCGACTGTCCTCTTCCCCTCTGGCAGTTTTACCAATTTTCAAGTGTGGTTCTTCTCAAGAGCCTCTAACTCCTCGTGCATCGCCGCTTTCCACTTTGGATCATTCTTGGCAACACAATAATACTATCCAAAGACGCAATGAATGCTCCATGAGAAGAATAGATGTTATCATATGAAACAAACTGAGTAAGGTCCCAACCATATCTATCAGGAGGATTTTTCGCATTGCTGCTAGTGGTCCTATGTACTGATAATGGTGTGTGAGGGGTAGGAAGAATGATATCACCTGAAGGAAAATCTGGTGGTGGTGGTGTAGGTGTCTCAGGAGTCGAGACGGACGTAGGCAAGGGACTTGGCACTGCCACTATATGTATTGATCCTGCAGTTTGCTTCCCTTTCCTGTTGTAGGTAAGTAACTCCCTCTGGGCCTAACACTTCTCATCGCCTCCCCCTGCTCCTCTTCACTCTCCTCCTCAATCATTCCTCCATGCCATACTCCTAAATCGGTCACCAAATTCTCACAAATCTCCGTCTCTCGCCTCATACTCTCAGTGTCAGATGAGTTGCTCATGGATGAGGTTCCCTCCTGACGGTAGTATGGCTCAAGCTCCCTGAAGTGAACATCCATGCTCACAAACCTTTTCTTTTCTACTGGGCTCCAGCACACGTACCCCCTCTGAGTCGCCGAATAGCCCACGAAGACACACTTAACTGCTCTAAGGTCAAGTTTTCCAACAGACGGTCTGTTGTCCTTCACAAAACATACGCAGACAAATACCTTCAGCGGGAGTATCCCACTATTATTTCCTTACAATATCTCACATGGAGACTTTCATCCCAGTACTTTCGAGGATATCATGTTGATCAGTTGAGCTACTTTCAACACTGCATGTTCCCACAGACTCTGGGGGACATTCATGGCGATCATCATGCTCCTTGCCACCTCCAGAAGGTGTATGTTCTTCCTTTCTGCCACTCCATCTGTGCTGGTGTTTATGCACAGGTGGTCTGATGCTATATCCCTTGGGCTGACAGGTATTCCTCAAGTGTTTTGTTGGTATACTCTGTCCCATTGTCAGACCTCAGTACCTTCACCACTGCTCTGTACTGAGTCTGGATATGTTTATGAAAGTTCCGAAAACAGGCAAAGACATCACTCTTATTCTTCATCAAATACAGCCAGGTGATACGAGAGGAACAATCAATAAAAGAAACAAAATACTTGTAACCATTCATAGTACTTGTGGCGCACGGCCCCCAAACATTATAATGTATAACATCAAAAATAGAAGAGCTCCTATGGCCCGCACTAACATATGAGCTCCTAGCCTAAATCACATGCATCACATACTAGTTTCTCCTTATTTGTTTTCTCATAAATAGATGTATACAACCTACTCAAAATACCAAAAGAGGAGTACCCCAACCGCCTGTGGTAGAGTATCAGTGTATTATCGGCACTCATCTTCGGTCCTCCCATTCCTGCCCTTTCTTCCACCGACACCAATGCCGAATCTAGCTCTTCCCGATCCAGGTACCACAGTCCATCATGCCAAGTGTCAGTCCCAAGTCTTCGTCCCTTCTCCTTCTCCTGGAAGATCACCTTAGGAATATCAAAAGAGACAATGCATTTTAGTTGGAGGATTATAAAACTAATGGACAAAAGACTGACTGGAAAATAAGCATGCAAACATTAGATAATTTTATTGAACCTGTACAATCGACAGTACCCTTACCGACCACTGTCTGGAAAGTACCATCGGCTGTTTGAATGTTGTCCGTCGATGCTAGGTGAGTGTAGGAAGAGAACTTACTAGCATTCCTTGTCACGTGTCGAGACGCACCCGAATCGACAATCCAGTCCGAAGATCTAAGGGAAAACATAGATGCAAGGGCGAGTGAGTCGTCAGTACCTTTCGATGGATGGGCATACATGACAGCGTTGCCTCTGGCGAAGACTGAGGTGGACGCCTCCTCAGTCTCACTCCTCCTGTCTCCATCGCTTGACGCTCTCTGCTTTCTCCTGAGTACCTCCAGCATGCCCAGCAGTGCCTGGTCCTCCTCAGTATAGGCACCATCAGATCCCTCCTCGCCTTCTGCTACCAGCAGGTTCGTCCGATAACCTCCTCGACCACTCCGTCGATCCCCACGACCACGACCACGTCCTCCAAACTGTCCACGTCAGATGGCCCACCTCCCCACAGTTGTAGCGTTGTCGGTGGTCTCCCTTAGGTCCTGTGCCGCCTGAATTGGCCACCGTCAGTGCTGACTTTACTTCAGGAGGACCACATGTCCCCGTCTGCAGCTTGATGCGAGTCTCCTCCTGGATCATGGCCGAGATAGCCTCCTTAAGTGTAGGGATCTTCGGTTGGGCTAGAAGTGTTGTCCTCTGAGCAAACACTGCGGCCAGTCCCTTAAGAAAACTTCATCGTCCTCTCCTGCAGACATACATGTCTCTCCTTACACTTCGGGTCCTCGCAGCTCGTCCGATCGGAGGAGTTATCGTAATCCAACCACAGACGCTCCAACTCCGTGGCATACTCCTGCACCGTCTTCTCTCCCTGTATGGTGTCGTCGATCTCTCCATTGATCTGAAAAACCCTCAAGTTATTTCCCACACAATCGTAGGTTCTCAACTTCTCCCACACGTCCTTTACCATCTCAAAGTCATCCATTGTGGCAGCGATTGACTGGACTAAAGAATTGAGGAGCCAAATGTATATTACCATATGAGTGGACTTCCACTTGTCGCGTCCTGCCGAGCCCTCATCCGGCTCTGTCTTCTCTACAAGAAATCCTCCAGGTTCTTCCCTGCGAGGGTTCTCCTCACCCGTCGTGACCAACTCAGGTAGGTGTTCGGTCCATCAAGCTTCAGATTGATGGAGGGAAGCTCCAATTTTGTCGGTGTTCGTGTCGCTCTCTCACCAGCCGACAGTTTCATCAGCTTCATCAACGTTGCAACCTCCGCAGGGTCCAATTTCTTGATGATCTTCTCCATCGAACCTCCTTTTCTCCGATTACCTCACATCCGTCCCACGATTCACATTCGTCCTCTTCGTCTTCTCCTAGACCTGATCATGCCTCTCCTCCATCGGATCTAGGCCTTCGATGTCAACGTCCGGAACGACCCGCGGGAGATGCTGGGAACCGTGGCAGAAGGCTCCTTCGGGCTCCGCAGGAGTCGCGACTTCGCGGCGGCGGCGGCGGCGGTGGTGGGCGAGCGGTGCGGCGGTGGTGGTGGCGCGGCAGCGGTGGCGGCGGCTATGGTTTGGCTGCTAGGGTTTGTAACGGTTAGGGTTTGTGCTCTGATACCATGTAGAATATTTTGGAGTTCTATTTTTATTATTAATAATCTCTTGGCTATATATATATATATATATATATATATATATATATATATATATATATATAGTCTTACAACCCTCCATCTTATATAAAATCCCCTAATACATTTAATATACCAACAAATATAATGGACTTATTTATTTTGAGAATGTGCTTCCCTTGATAGTAGTTTCCAATATTGGACTAAAGTAAGGCTAATAAAGCTAAAGAAAAAATATGTACAAATATCTGCTTTCTCTTGTATTGGTAATTACATGTCATATTTACAGACACATTTAGTTTCCACATTTGTTAAACAATTGTATATTTTAAACAATTATTGGAATGTAGATCATAAAGTTTTAGTGAGTGAATGCAATACTGCATTACTTAAAAGTTAAAACCACGGTATGACCAGCACCAAGAGCCTATTTCGTAAATGGTAAGTGGAGGAGGATTTGGATTTACGCCTTCAATAGAAGGAATGTTCATGCAATCCATATACTTTCTTATCCCCTTGCAATTCCAAAATGTATTTGCTTAGGTTAAGTGGGAAATGAAAAATGAGAGTGCATTAAAGGCATTATCATCATCCAAGCCTTCTTCCATCATAATGGGTCGGTATGATGCATAAGAAGGCTTTATAATAGAAATGACAAAGTTTTATGACTAGTTATCGACCTAACGTCAACCTTCTATGTTGGTGGAAAATTTGTAGCCAAGGTAGCTATAGTCATGAGAATGTCATAAAACCTAGGTAGGTAGACAAACCTTATTTTATTGCAGTTTAAGCTCATGCCTACCTTTTTATTGCATTTTAAGCTCGTGCAACCAAGGAGCATATTTCAAGTTCCCTTGTACTATAAAGAGTAGACAAAGAGGTAAAATCATATAATTTGCTATAAGGAATTGATTTATCTATGAAACATTATGCGAAAGAACGAAGAAATGATATCCTATTATAGTGCATTAAAGTAATAGTAAACATTTAAACATTAACTTATTTGGTTAACAAATTAAATAATTACTGAATATTAATAATTAGTTTTAAAAAGTCACTTTATTGAATAATATTATTTTGAGAAATAATTAATTTCCTTAATAAGTAATTATCTTATTTATTAATTAATTACACTAATTACAATATAATAATAATGATGATATTAAACACTAAGTTAATTATATGATTAAATTTATAATTAATTGTCTTTATAATATTTATTTATTTATGTTACATTTTTACACTAATTATGAATAAAATTTAAGATAATTACATTTTTACAAAATAATGTTATTACCTGAATATTAATTTAAGTTAGTTTTAATTAATTAATTTCTAATATTATCTTAATTATGTGAAAGTATATGACTATCTTAATTAAGTATTATTGATTACCTACTATTAATTAAGCATCACAATTACTAATTTATTTAACATGCAATCTTTAATTAGTTATGAATATTATACAAATTATTAAATACCCAACTTCCACTCCACATTGGAATGGTGAATTTGAGGGGGACAAGATTTGGTGTGTAATGCTTACCCCCAAATCCACATCCACCCTCAATGCTTACCAAACATCTAAAGTGAGTGAAATCCATCCATTTTCTGTAATTCGGCCAAATCCAACTCCAAATACATAGTTACCAAACAACCCCTTATGGAATCCTCTGCTTTTGAATTAGTTTGTGATCCCTAGTTTTTCTATGTCTATGTTTTCTCTATATAATTTGACGTGAGTCTAGTAACAATTGACACTTTGGAGACTACTTGTAGTTCAAATATATAGAATAAAGATGAGTAAATAACCCAGATTGCCATGTGTAAATGCTGTCACTTCTTTTCAAGGTGGTCGTGACAGCTCCACTACGATTAAAATATGTTGTGAAAGGCTCGAAATGAATGAAACTTTGAAGTAAAAGTAATCACTAGTATTTCCTTTTCTTCCTAAGCAAACAAGAAAGCATATCTTGTACAATATGCAGTTAGAGTTGTTTCCATGACAGGTGCTGGGCTTGGTTTGAAACCTAGCTATATGAAGAGTGTATAAGAGTAAGTTTTATTTTTGCTCTCATAGGAACCTTTATTTCATTAGTAGTCCTGTTGCATTATTTGTTTTTGTTTCTGAAACCAGTTAAAGTGCATCTCTGTTGAGAACCCATGTGATTAACCGTAGTTTAATCTCTCTCTCTCTCTCTCTCTCTCTCTCTCTCTCTCTTTATATATATATATATATATATATATATATATATATACACTGCAGTTTTCTAGATCAGTAAAACCTTCATACCTTAACTTTCATTATATATTAAATAATAATAATTATTATATATATATAATAATGATCATTATTATTATTATTATTATTATTATTATTATTATTTAATATATAATGAAAGTTCAGGTATGAAGGTTTTACTGATCTAGAAAACTGCAGAACATTTTATTTAGTTAATTTTATATTGAAATACTTGCATTATTCTTGATGTGTTCATGATATGGACTTTGCTTTGCATTCAGTATGCAATTACACAGCTAAATAAATTGGAAGATAGCATTCAAGAGCGGTGGACGGGGAGAAAACATGAGAACTTTGCCACTAGTATGTATCTATACTGACTTTGTTTCTCTTTTATCAGATCAAGTTTATGGCCTTTTATCTAGTCTTCATATGGAAACTTATCAAGTAGTCCAGGTATCACATGTTCCTTACTGGTGCATTTGTTTTTTCGAAGCACAATTAGAAGACCATAAGTATGAAAGGTTGTCAACTGAGTACAAGTAATTGTTCTTTAGTCTTTATTCTTCTTTTATATATATATATATATATATATATATATATATATATATATATAGTGAATTTTGAGGTTTCTATGGAAGTCGATTTTCTGTTTGAAATTTTATAGCCATCGAACCATAGATTAGTTTTATGCCAACATTCCCAAATTCATTCAATTTATATCCCTCTATAGAGGTTTAATTTTGCCGGTCCAGGTGTACTATGTTGGAGGCTTAAGACAAATTTTAATGTCTTTTTAATGATTGCTCACCATTTCCTCCACCATAGCGATGGGCAATGAGAGTACTTTTGCACATCTCCAAGTACATAAGTTGCAATTCCACAATATTTGGAAATTTTAGCAGCCAAACAAACCCTTCAGTTCTTTAAATCTATGGTGGTATTTTTGTGTCAGAGATAGTGCTAGATTTTTTGTCACACTTATTGAGAAAGACATGCAATCATCAATTACCACTAGGTTCAATGTATTGATATTGGAATCGGTATCAGATCCTTCCTATGAGTATCGTTATCGGCGGGATCGGAGTATCTGAATTTATTATATCAGAAAACAAATAATTATTAATAAATTATTCAAATTTCGAAAGAAAAAAAAAATTATACATTTAAGCATAATTTTAAGTATTTTTGTTTTGCTTAGTAGTAGTATTGAAATTGAATGAAAGTATACTCACCCTTGCCGATTGGTTTACGTACGATAATAAAGTTTTCTTCATTTACATATTTTTTACAACCTTACTATGCTTTTACACCCTTGCTTATTGGTCAATTTTCTCTGCCGAATTGATTGAGAAAGAGACCCCTCCAAACGTTGGTACTTGGTATTGGTTTGGGACATGCCAAATCGTAACTATGTTACTAATCAAAATCTTGCCTATGCTTTCATCTTTAATTTACCCCCCACCCCCCACCACCACCCCAACCCACCCCCCTCCCCCCCCCCCCCCCCCCCCCCTCACCCACCCCCAACACACACACACACACACACACACATATCAATGCCCATTGAGAAACAAGGTGTCTAATAATGTGTTGAAGATGAGCCATTGACGTGGATATTTTGAAGTTACATATTTACTAACATATTCTGCATGTCTGCCTATTAGAACCAAATCACTTTCAAGAATTTGACATATTATTTGAACAAGTTTTATTTTTTAATTTAGAACGATCAATGAATGAGAGAATGAGAAATTCTGTCTCGCTCGAAAAGAACGCATTTGATGGGAGTAGAAAGGATATAAATGGTGCTATTGATAGAATATGCGAGTTCACTGGTAAGCATCGTCAAATGTTTTTGACAAAATCCTTTTTCAAACTGGTTACAACATCTTTACAGATATCCTATGATTGATTTCTGCAGGAACAAAGATAATATTTTGGGACTTACGGCAGCCATTTATTGACAATTTATATAAACATAGTGTCTCTCAATCCAGATTGGAGTCTCTTATTGAAGAACTTGATGTGGTAAGCTCTGATGTCCTTATGAACTAAGTAACTATATCTCAAGAAGGCAATTTTCTTTTTGGGCAATCATTGTTTGACTCTTTTGTTAGTACATTGTCTTTTGGTGGTTTTTTTTTCTTTTTTCTTTGCTTCTGACAGGGAGTAATTTTAGTTATATTATTTTCTGCACATTCATTGTTTTATGCATTTTTCCTTTTCTAGTTAGGTTTAATGATATATCATTAGTGATGTCACATGAATTCTATTATATTGTAAGGCGAAGAGTGTAGTAAGAATCATCTCATTGAAGTCACATGGTAGACTCCATATCAACATGTTATCCAAGTAAAGTTCTCACTGAGCAAAGTTCCATCGATGATCTCCACATCCCGGCCGTCGTTCCGTCAGTCGCCCACCATCACCACCAAACCCTTGTTCATCTTCAGCGCCCACCACAATTCTCCTGCTCCACGACAGCCCAAAAAAATCACCATTAACCCTTTTCATTACCACCACTACCATATATGCTGCTTGTTGCTCGCTTCTTGTGCAGACCTCGTGCATCTAGCCATCTCCTGCTATACCCTTCAATCTCCATCAAGTTTCGCACCTTGCCATCTCCTCTACGAGCACTGCCCCTCCGGACCGCCTCAGCAAACTTGTCGCCAAGCCCAACGATTTGCCCGCATAGCACAAGCTCCTCATCGGCATTCACTACCCCTCTTTCTCGAAGCCAACACCTTGCCAATGTTCACCATCAGCACCCCCGTTTAATCCCCATCGTCACAGAAGAAATCACATCCTCCTATCGACATGTCTTCTTGTTTTGGACAACTGCATGCGATCCAGCGCCCTCCCTCCTTTGAAGTCAGATGCCACCGCCTCCTGATAAACCTCTAGTTGACCAGACGTTGAGCTCATCCCTGCCACTGATGATCTAGTCAGCCTGCTGCTCTTGCCAGCTTTGTCGTCTTTAACCTCGTGTTCGTCATCTTCCAGCGACGGTCTCCAGCACATCCTTGCTCTCCACCCTTCGCTCCAAGCGCCACCTCTGCGCTCAGTCCCAACTGCCTTCCCCTCATTCCTACAGACTCGCTAGCCCTTTTCCGGTCACCTCCTTGAGCTGTCAGTCACCACCTTTAAAAGCCCCAAGTCCAGCTCCAGTACAAACCCTAACTTGATTCCTTTTCCACAAACCCGTTAACCAGTTGAACCCATTTAGCTTAAACCCAAGTATCTATAATCCTTTTAACTTATCCTCTTAAACATAGTTTTCCATCCATACCCAACCCGGTATGTTTCAAACCCATTAAACTCAAATATAATTTCCAGACCCACTAGTTTTCCACCCATCCATACCCAACCCGGTATCTCGAATTATCATAGTGGACTAAAGTTTAAGATATGTATCTCAAGGAAATTTCCCATAGATGGAAGAAGATGCGAAAGATAATTTGAGATCGATTTTTCTCCCGACTGTGAGGAAGTGTGCTTTTACGCAAAAGAAGATCGAATAGTTCGCAATTCTGGAAAGATCGAAAAGAAACTCGCTAAAATAATTAAGTTGCTTGAGGATCGCAAGGTACTTGATTCACCATAAGAGCCCTACTCCGCTTTAACCAAGCACCATATTCTTATGCACTCGAACCGTGAGCACGATGATAAAATCCAAGAGGATATCTGTAACCTTCATTAAAAAAAAAATTTAGGAAGTCAAATTCATATTGGATTCCTCTTCATAAGAAGAGAAATCCAAATTAAATTAGTTAAGGGCACAATGGTCAATGCACCATAATAAATATCTTGACCCCCTCATTCCCTATATAAACACATCTCCACCTCCTTCACTCACCATCCCTCATCTCCCTCAACCCTATATTAGCAAGATAACCCTTGTTCCTCTTCATTTGTTTTATAACTCTAACTAGGATATATATATATATATATATATATATGTGTGTGTGTGTGTGTGTGTGTGTGTGTGTGTGTGTATGTGTGTTTTTTTTTCAAGAAAAAGGGGGGGAGCACTGCCTGCAGGCAGCAGCAGCTGCAGGCGTTGCAGTAGCAGATGCAGCAGTAGCAGCAGCAGCAGCAGTAGCTGCAGCAGTAGGAGCAGCAGCGAGCAGTAGCAGCAGCTGCAGGAGCAGCAACAGTGCAGTAGCAGCAGCAGCGCGCAACAGCAGAGCGCAGCAATATATATATATATATGTGTGTGTGTGTGTGTATCTATATATGTATATATATATATATATATATATATATATATATATATATATGTATACTATATATCTTATATATGTATACTATATATTATCTATGTATACTATATATCTATGTATCTATATATAATATATTGTATCTATAAATATATCATATACATATATATGTATCTATATATGTATCTCTATATGTGTATGTATATATATGTATTTATATATATATCTATGTATTTATGTATCTATGTATCTATATATTATCTATGTATACTATATATGTATCTATATATATATATATATATATATATATATATATATGTATCTATCTCTATATATGTATCTATATATGTATACTATATTATATCTATATACATATCTATATATCTTATATATATATATATATGTATATCTATGTATTACATATGTATCTATATATGTGTATATATATAATATACATATATATGTCTATATATATATATATATATATATATATATATATTATCTATATATGTATACTATATATCTATGTATCTATATATAATATATTGTATCTATATATATATCATATACATATATATGTAACTATATAAGTGTATCTATATATGTATTTATATATATATATATCTATCTATATATATATATTTGTATACTATATATGTATATTATATTGTATCTATATACATATCTATACATCTTATATATATGTATATCTATATATATGTATATATATATATATATATATATATATATATATATATACACACTTTACATTATCTATATATGCATACCATATATCTATGTTTCTATATATATATACTATATATGTATTTATATATGTATACTATATTGTATCTATATATCTTATATATATGTGTATCTATGTATTTATATATGTATTTATATATATATATATGTATCTACTTAAATATGTATCTATATATATATTTACTATATATGTATGTATCTATATATATATATATCAATAAATATATCTTATATATACATTATTTTTATACTTAAGTTTTTATATAAATATTTGTCTCTTCTATAAACCAGAAATAACATAAAATTAACCTAGAAATCTAATGGGTTAAATCTATATTTTTACCAATTAATGTGAATTATTCATGATATAGGTTATTTGGATCCCGTCACACTCTGACTTGTTTCACCCGCTTTGGACCCCAAGCGAGTAGTCTCTGATGGTTTTCTTACTGATAATTTCTATAACACATGTAGTATTGTTGTATTTGATTCCTGACACAAAGAAACACGGACTAGCATATCTTGTGTTTAGACTTTGATCTTGTATAATTCTTGATATTCGTGTGATTCTTGTATGCTAGTCGGGGTGAAAAAATGCTAGTTTATATGTGATCATACCCTAATCCTGTGCAAATATAATTCCTGTGCAAAGGCTAACCATACACTTCACGTATGATTAACCGGCTCCCATTGTGCAATCCTAAGTCGATCACATAATCAAACTAGTATTTCAAAACACTTAGTGACTATAGAATTCCTTATTGATACATGACATATTCTTTGTTTATTCATTTTTTCTGTTCATTTCTTACTATGCCTTGATGTCAGTTTATTTATCCATCATGTACTACTTTTCTATCACTGTTTTATAGTCCTTATCATGTATTGAAACTGCTATTAGAATTGTACTCGTTCAATCATGATTGGATAATATTTCAGGTAGCACTTAGAAGGACCCGTGTCCCATCTATTATAGATTTTGGAAAATAGCTTCGAGCCTGATTTTACCTCCTGAAGGATCGAGGAAGGCCGCAAGCGGGAGACCTAGTTATGACAATAATTAAAGTTTGCAGACTTACTATAGTTGTATGAGTTATGAATACAAGATTTTGTACTGTAACTTTTATATACATATATATATACAGCATATTTTCACCTACCTTAGTTTTGTGATTGAGTATAATAATTGTTCCATTTATATTATGAGGTGTTGATTATACAGTACTAATTTCAGACAGCGTTCTATTGCCGACACTGCGGCGTAGGCTGGACGTATCCACGCACTCGTACCGAAACACCCGGGTGCGGGTCGTGACATGTTTTTTTGGTGGCCCATGCAGGTTCGACTTCACAATTAGTGTGATGTCGTAGTAGTACTTAGGATTAGAGTACTATTACGAGCCTGCAACAAGATATATGATATTAGGAATAGGAAATACTCAATCACAACTAGGAATTCCATCCCTGAAGTAAATTTATTGATCTTGATTACTCTAACTAATTTGACAACTTCCATAATTCTTGTCCTTCTCGAATAATACCCTATATTGTGCCTTAATGATGTCTGCTTATTATTTTCATCATATTTCCATATGGCACGCTAGATTAGGATATCACATAGTTTCATATTTATATCCTTTGTGCTTAAGCATAGCTTATTAATAGAACCCTTGGGTAGGAGTTGCAAGCATCACTGACTAGGATAGAGATTTGTCTGATGTTTGCAAGGGGTATCACGTTATATTATGAGACCGTGTTTTGTCTGCTAGCTTACTCGTAATGCCACTTCCAAATTTTGACATTATCCTTGGAATGGATTTGTTGGGTATGCATTTCGCTAGCATTGACTGCCGCAGAGGTCGTGTGTTGTTTCGACCTCCAGGAGAGCCGGAGTTCGAGTTTGCTAGAAAGAAAAAGAAGCCAGATCGTGGAATTCTTTGCGAAGCTATAATGGAAGAGAAAGAGCCACCGCATCATATTATTGTTGAGTTCTTAGATGTGTTTTCTGAGGAGTTACCAGGATTGCCGTTAGATAGAGATATTGAATTCTCTATTGATCTAATACCGGGAGCAGAACCAATATCGCAGCATGTCTACCGGATCAACAACAATGAGCTGGCGGAGCTAAACAAACAGATCGATGAATTAGACAAGGGATTCATCAGATCAAGTTCGTCGCCCTGGGGAGCTCCGGTACTTTTTGTGCCAAAGAAGGATGGATCGGTGCGGATGTGCATCGATTACAGGGCCCTGAACAACCTCACAATCAAGAACAAATATCCGTTGCCGAGAATAGATGATCCCTTCGATCAGTTGAGTGGCGCGAAGATATTTTCAAAGATTGACTTGAGATCCGGATATCATCAGGTAAAGGTGAAAAAGGAAGATATTCCGAAGACTGCATTCAGGACTCGATATGGCCAGTGCGAGTTCTTGGTGATGTCGTTCGGGTTAACTAGTGCCCCGGCAGTCTTCATGAACTTGATGAACAAGGTATTCCATCAGTACCTGGACAAGTTCGTAGTAGTGTTTATAGATGATATCCTTATATACTCAAAGACGCTATAAGAACACGAGAAGCATTTAAGGATAGTGCTTGAAACTCTCAGGAAGGAGAAGCTCTACGGAAAACTCTCTAAATGTGAGTTTTTCTTAAACAAAGTAGAGTTTCTCGGACATGTAGTAACTGGAGATGGAATATCAGTTGATCCAAAGAAGATCGCTGCCGTAGAATCTTGGGCCATTCCAAGCTCTGTTGCAGAAATTAGAAGCTTCTTAGGATTGGCTGGATATTATAGAAAGTTCGTGAAAGATTTCTCTCGAGTTGTAGAGCCTTTGACTAAACTCACTTGGAAAGATGTAGAGTTTGTTTGGACAGAGGAGTACCAGATTGCTTTTGAGGAATTGAAGAAGAGGTTGACGTCTGCTCCTATTTTAACGTTGCCATCAGGGTCTGGAAGTTTCACTATTTATAGTGATGCATCGGAGAAATGTTTGGGTTGTGTTCTTCAGCAGAATGGGAAAGTGATTGCCTATGCATCCAGGCAATTACGTCATCATGAGAAGAACTATCCTACCCACGATTTGGAGTGGGCGGCAGTCATCTTTGTCCTGAAGTTGTGGAAACACTATTTGTACGGAGAGCGTGTGGAGATCTTCACAGACCACAAGAGCTTGAAGTACGTTTTCACTCAGAAGGAGTTGAACATGAGGCAGCGACGGTGGTTGGAACTAATGAAGGATTTTGACTTATCTTTGCAGTATCATCCTGGGAAAGCCAATGTAGTTGCCGATGCCTTGAGCAGATATTCGGTAGCTATATTGTTGACACGTGATCGATACTTGTTGGAGGACTTGAAGAGCTTGGGCATGGAGGTGATATTTCATGGTTTTGCTATGCAGATGTAGGGGTTGCAGATACACTCAAGAGTTGATGGACAGGATCAAGGCAGCCCAGTATGAAGATATATCTCTGAGGAGCATCAGAGCTCAGGTGAGAGCAGAATTAGTTGATGATTTCACCATTGCTGAGGATGGTTCTTTGCGACAGTGCTAGATTGTGTGTGCCTAGTGGGGAGCTGCGGAGAAAGTAAAGCAAATTAGAGAAAGACTTAGTATGGCTCAAGATATACAGATGCACTGGTCCGATAGTCACCGGAGACCGTTAGAGTTCGAGGTTGGCAAATTGGTGTTCTTGCGAATTTCTCCAAAACGTGGCACGATTCGTTTCAGGAGAAGCGAGAAGCTCAGTCCAAGGTTTATCGGACCTTTCAGTATTACCGAAAGGGTCGGTGCCGTAACCTACCGGCTAGCTTTGCCACCTACATTAGAGGGAGTACATAATGTGTTTAATGTATCCCAGCTGAGACGATACGTGGCTGACCCTAACCACGTATTAGATCACTCAGAGATTGAAGTGGGACCGAGCCTCAGCTACCAAGAGCAGCCCGTGGAGATACTAGATCGCAGAGAAAAGGTGTTGCGTAATCGGACGATTTTATTTGTTCGTGTCGTTTGGAGTCATCACTCCCCGGGTGAATCTACCGGACATTATCCTTGGAATGGATTGGTTGGGTATGCATTTCGCTAGCATTGACTGCCGCAGAGGTCGTGTGTTGTTTCGACCTCCAGGAGAGCCGAAGTTCGAGTTTGCTAGAAAGAAAAAGAAGCCAGATCGTGGAATTCTTTGCGAAGCTATAATGGAGGAGAAAGAGCCACCGCATTCTATTATTGTTGAGTTCTTAGATGTGTTTTCCGAGGAGTTACCAGGATTGCCGCTAGATAGAGATATTGAATTCTCTATTGATCTAATACCGAGAGCAGAACCAATATCGCAGCATGTCTACCGGATCAACAACAATGAGCTGGCGGAGCTAAATAAATAGATCGATGAATTATACTACAAGAGATTCATCAGATCAAGTTCGTCGCCTTGGGGAGCTCGGGTACTTTTTGTGCCAAAGAATGATGGATCGGTGCGGATGTGCATCGATTACAGGGCCCTGAACAACCTCACAATCAAGAACAAATATCCGTTGCCGAGAATAGATGATCCCTTCGATCAGTTGAGTGGCGCGAAGATATTTTCAAAGATTGACTTGAAATCCGGATTTCATCAGGTAAAGGTGAAAAAGGAAGATATTCCAAATACTGCATTCAGGACTCGATATGGCCAGTACGAGTTCTTGGTAATGCCGTTCGGGTTAACTAGTGCCCCGACAGTCTTCATGAACTTGATGAACAAGGTATTCCATCAGTACCTGGACAAGTTCGTGGTAGTGTTTATAGATGATATCCTTATATACTCAAAGACGCTATAAGAACACGAGAAACATTTAAGGATAGTGCTTGAAACTCTCAGGAAGGAGAAGCTCTACGGAAAACTCTTTAAATGTGAGTTTTTCTTAAACAAAGTAGAGTTTCTCGAACATGTAGTAACTGGAGATGGAATATCAGTTGATCCAAAGAAGATCGTTGCCGTAAAATCTTGGGCCACTCCAAGCCCTGTTGCAGAAATTAGAAGCTTTTTAGGATTGGCTGGATATTATAGAAAGTTCGTGAAAGATTTCTCTCGAGTTGCAGAGCCTTTGACTAAACTCACTTGGAAAGATGTAGAGTTTGTTTGGACAGAGAAGTACCATATTGCTTTTGAGGAATTGAAGAAGAGGTTGACGTCTGCTCATATTTTAACGTTGCCATCAGGGTCTGGAGGTTTCATTATTTATAGTGATGCATCGGGGAAAGGTTTGGGTTGTGTTCTTCAGCAGAATGGGAAAGTGATTGCCTATGCATCCAGGCAATTACGTCATCATGAGAAGAACTATCCTACCCACGATTTGGAGTGGACAGCAGTCATCTTTGCCCTGAAGTTGTGGAAACACTATTTGTACGGAGAGCGTGTGGAGATATTCACAGACCACAAGAGCTTGAAGTACGTTTTCACTCAGAATGAGTTGAACATGAGGCAGCGGCGGTGGTTGGAACTAATGAAGGATTTTGACTTATCTTTGCAGTATCATCCTGGGAAAGCCAATGTAGTTGCCGATGCCTTGAGCAGATATTCGGTAGCTATATTGTTGACACGTGATCGATACTTGTTGGAGGACTTGAAGAGCTTGGGCATGGAGGTGATATTTCATGGTTTTGCTATGCAGATGTAGGGGTTGCAGATACACTCAAGAGTTGATGGACAGGATCAAGGCAGCCCAGTATAAAGATGTATCTCTGAGGAGCATCAGAGCTCATGTGAGAGCAGAATTGGAGGATGATTTCACCACTGCTGAGGATGGTTCTTTGCGACAGTGCTAGATTGTGTGTGCCTAGTGGGGAGCTGCGGAGAAGGTAAAGCAGATTAGAGAAAGACTTAGTGTGGCTCAAGACATACAGATGCACTGGTCCGATAGTCACCGGAGACCGTTAGAGTTCGAGGTTGGCAAATTGGTGTTCTTGCGAATTTTTCCAACACGAGGCACGATTCGTTTCGGGAGAAGCGAGAAGCTCAGTCCAAGGTTTATCGGACCTTTCAGTTTACCGAAAGGGTCGGTGTCGTAACCTACCGGCTAGCTTTGCCACCTACATTAGAGGGAGTACATAATGTGTTTAATTTATCCCAGCTTAGACGATACGTGGCTGACCCTAACCACGTATTAGATCACTCAGAGATTGAAGTGGGACCGAGCCTCAGCTACCAAGAGCAGCCCGTGGAGATACTAGATCGCAGAGAAAAGGTGTTGCGTAACCGGACGATTTTATTTGTTCGTGTCGCTTGGAGTCATCACTCCCCGGGTGAATCTACCGGACATTATCCTTGGAATGGATTGGTTGGGTATGCATTTCGCTAGCATTGACTGCCGCAGAGGTCGTGTGTTGTTTCGACCTCCAGGAGAGCCGGAGTTCGAGTTTGCTAGAAAGAAAAAGAAGCCAGATCATGGAATTCTTTGCGAAGCTATAATGGAGGAGAAAGCCACCGCATCCTATTATTGTTGAGTTCTTAGATATGTTTTCCGAGGAGTTACCAGGATTGCCGCTAGATAGAGATATTGAATTCTCTATTGATCTAATACCGGGAGCAGAACCAATATCGCAACATGTCTACCGGATCAACAACAATGAGCTGGCGGAGCTAAAGAAACGGATCGATGAATTAGACTTGGGATTCAACAGATCAAGTTCGTCGCCCTGGGGAGCTCCGGTACTTTTTGTGCCAAAGAAGGATGGATCGGTGCGGATGTGCATCGATTACAGGGCCCTGAACAACCTCACAATCAAGAATAAATATCCGTTGCCGAGAATAGATGATCCCTTCGATCAGTTGAGTGGCGCGAAGATATTTTCAAAGATTGACTTGAGATCCAGATATCATCAGGTAAAGGTGAAAAAGGAAGATATTTCGAAGACTGCATTCAGGACTCGATATGGCCAGTACGAGTTCTTGGTGATGCCGTTCGGGTTAACTAGTGCCCCGGCAGTCTTCATGAACTTGATGAACAAGGTATTCCATCAGTACCTGGACAAGTTCGTGGTAGTGTTTATAGATGATATCCTTATATGCTCAAAGGCGCTAGAAGAACACGAGAAGCATTTAAGGATAGTGCTTGAAACTCTCAGGAAGGAGAAGCTCTACGGAAAACTCTCTAAATGTGAGTTTTTCTTAAACAAAGTAGAGTTTCTCGGACATGTAGTAACTGGAGATGGAATATCAGTTGATCCAAAGAAGATAGCTGTCGTAGAATCTTGGGTTACTCCAAGCTCTGTTGCAGAAATTAGAAGCTTCTTAGGATTGGCTGGATATTATAGAAAGTTCGTGAAAGATTTCTCTCGAGTTGCAGAGCCTTTGACTAAACTCACTTGAAAAGATGTAGAGTTTGTTTGGATAGAGAAGTACCATATTGTTTTTTGAGGAATTGAAGAAGAGGTTGACGTCTGCTCCTATTTTAACGTTGCCATCAGGGTCTGGAGGTTTCACTATTTATAGTGATGCATCGGGGAAAGGTTTGTGTTTTGTTCTTCAGCAGAATGGGAAAGTGATTGCCTATCCATCAAGCAATTACGGCATCATGAGAAGAACTATCCTACCCACGATTTGGACTGGACAATAGTCATCTTTGCCCTGAAGTTGTGGAAACACTATTTGTACGGAGAGCGTGTGGAGATCTTCACAGACCACAAGAGCTTGAAGTACGTTTTCACTCAGAAGGAGTTGAACATGAGGCAGCGGCGGTGGTTGGAACTAATGAAGGATTTTGACTTATCTTTGCAGTATCATCCTGAGAAAGCCAATGTAGTTGCCGATGCCTTGAGCAGATATCCGGTAGCTATGTTGTTGACACATGATCGGTACTTGTTGGAGGACTTGAAGAGCTTGGGCATGGAGGTGATAATTCATGGTTTTGCTATGCAGATGTAGGGGTTGCAGATACACTCAAGAGTTTTGGACAGGATCAAGGCAGCCCAGTATGAAGATGTATCTCTGAGGAGCATCAGAGCTCAGGTGAGAGCAGAATTGGAGGATGATTTCACCATTGCTGAGAATGGTTCTTTGCGAGAGTGCTAGATTGTGTGTGCCTAGTGGGGAGCTGCGGAGAAGGTAAAGCAAATTAGAGAAAGACTTAGTGTGGCTCAAGACATATAGATGCACTGGTCCGATAGTCACCGGAGACCGTTAGAGTTCGAGGTTGGCAAATTGGTGTTCTTGCGAATTTCTCCAACATGTGGCACGATTCGTTTTGGGAGAAGCGAGAAGCTCGGTCCATGGTTTATCGGACCTTTCAGTATTACCGAAAGGGTCGGTGCCGTAACCTACCGGCTAGCTTTGCCACCTACATTAGAGGGAGTACATAATGTGTTTAATGTATCCCAGCTGAGACGATACGTGGCTGACCCTAACCACGTATTAGATCACTCAGAGATTGAAGTGGGACCGAGCCTCAGCTACCAAGAGCAGCCCGTGGAGATACTAGATCGCAGAGAAAATGTGTTGCGTAACCGGACGATTTTAGTTGTTCGTGTCGCTTGGAGTCATCACTCCCCGAGTGAATCTACTTGGGAGAGAGGATGAGATGCGCGAACGATACCCATACCTCTTTGAATTTTGAGGTATTTCTTCTTTCTTTCTGTATGATCTACTTTAAATTTCGAGAACGAAATTTTTCTAAGGGGGGTAGATTTGTAACCTCCATTAAAAAAAATTAGGAAGTCAAATTCAATTTGGATTTCTCTTCATAAGAAGAGAAATCAAAATTGAATTAGTTAAGTACACAATGGTCAATGCACTATAATAAATATCTTGATCCCCTCATTCCCTATATAAACACATCTCCACCTCCTTCACTTACCATCCCTCATCTCCCTCAACCTTATATTAGCAAGGTAACCCTTGCTCCTCTTCATTTGTTTTATAACTCTAACTAGGATATATATATATATGTGTGTGTGTGTGTGTTTTCAAGAAAAAAGGGGAGGAGCACTGCTTGCAGGCAGCAGTAGCAGATGCAGCAGCAACGAGCAGTAGCAGCAGTGCAGTAGCAGTCGCTGCAGCAGCAGCAGCGCACAGCAGCAATATATATATATATATATATATATATATATATATATATGTATCGATATATAATATATTGTATCTATATATCATATACATATATGTGTATCTATATATGTGTATTTATATATGTATATATATATATATCTATGTATATATGTATACTATATATTATCTATGTATACTATATATCTATATATAATATATTGTATCTATAAATATATCATATACATATTATGTATCTATAAGCACTGGCACTATAAGCACTATAGGTACTTGTTCTACAGTTTTGTTTCCTTTCCTGCTGTAGGTAAGTAACTCCCCCTGAGCCGTGGGCCTAAAACATCTTATCTACTCCTGTTCGAATTGCCCATGGATGAGGTTCCCTCATGACTGTAGTATGGCTCAAGCTCCCTGAAGTGAACATCCATGCTTACAAACCTCTTCTTCTCTACTGGGCTCCAGCACGCGTACCCCTTCTGAGTCGCCGAATAGCCCACGAAGACACTTGATTGCTCTAGGGTCAAGTTTTCCAACAGGCGGTCTGTTGTCCTTCACAAAACATACGCAGCCAAACACCTTCAGCGGGAGTATCCCACTATTATTTTCTTGTAATATCTCACATGGAGACTTTCATTTCAGTACTTTCGAGGGCATCATGTTGATCAGTTGAGCTGTTGTCAATACTGCATGTCCACACAGACTCTGTGGGACATTCATGGCGATCATCATGCTCCTTGCCACCTCCAGAAGGTGTCTGTTCTTTCTTTCTGCCATTCCATTCTGTGCTGGTTTGTATGCACATGTGGTCTGATGCTGTATCCCTTGGGCTGACAGATATTCCTCAAGTGCTTTGTTGGTATACTCTGTCTCATTGTTAGACCTCAGTACCTTCACCACTGTTCTGTACTGAGTCTGGACATGTTTATGAAAGTCCCGGAAACAGGCAAAGACATCACTCTTATTCTTTATCAAATAAAGCCAGGTGACACGAGAGGAACAATCAATAAAAGAAACGAAATACTTGTAACCAATCATAGTAATTGTGGCGCACGGCCCCCAAACATCAGAATGTATAATATCAAAAACATAAGAGCTCCTATGGCCCGCACTAACATATGAGCTCCTAGTAAGTTTGCCTAAATCACATGCATCACATACTAATTTTTTCTTATTTTCTTTCTCATAAATAGATGGATACAACCTACTCAAAATATCAAAAGATGAGTTCTCAAACCGTCTGTGGTGGAGTAGCAGTGTATCATCGACACTTATCTTCGGTCCTCCCATTCCTGCCCTCTCTGCCACAGACACCATTGCCGAATCTAGCTCTTCCCGATCCAGGTACCACAGTCTATCATGCCAAGTGCCAGTCCCAAGTATTCGTCCCGTCTCCTGGAAGATCACCTTAGGAATATCAAAAAAGAATGTATTTTAGTTGGAGGATTATAAAACTAATGGACAAAAAGACTGACTGGAAAAGGAGCATGCAAAACATTGGATAATTTTACTGAACATGTACAATCGACAGTATCCTTACCGACCACTGACTGGAAAGTACCATCGGCTGTTTGAATGTTGTCCGCCGATGCTAGGTGAGTGTAGGAAGAGAACTCATTAGCATTCTCTATCACGTGTCGAGACGCACCCGAATCGATAATCCAGTCCGACGATCTAAGAGAAGTGATAGATGCAAGGGCGAGTGAGTCGTTACTACCTTCCGATGGATGGTCATACATGGCAGCGTTGCCTCTGGCGAAGACTGAGGTGAACGCCTCCTCGGTCTCACTCCTCATGTCTCCATCAGTTGATGCTCTCTACTTTCTTCTGAGTACCTCCAGCATGCCCAGCAGTGCCTGATCCTCTTCAGTATAGACACCATCAGTTCCCACCTTGCCTTCTGCTACCAGCAGGTTCGTCCGATAACCTCCTCGACCACCCCGTCGACCCCCACGACCACGGCCACGTCCTCAAAACTGTCCACGTCCATCACCTGAATCTCTCTCCTTGGGTGGTTTTGTGCAAGCATACCTCAGATGGCCCACCTCCACGCAGTTGTAGCACTGCCGGGAGTCTCCCTTAGATCTTGTGCCGCCTGAATTGGTAACCGCCAGTGCTGATTTCACTTCAGGAGGACCATATGTTGCAGCTTGATACGAGTCTCCTTCTGGGTCATGGCCGAGATAGCCTCCTCAAGTGTAGAGATTTTCGGTTGGGCTAGAAGTAGTGCTATCCTCTAAGCAAACACTGCGGCCAGCCCCTTAAGAAACTTCATCGTCCTCTCCTGCAAACATACCTCTCTCCTTACACTTCGGGTCCTCGCAGCTCGTCCGATCTGAGGAGTGATCGTAATCCAACCACAAACGCTCCAACTCCGTGGCATACTCCTGCACCGTCCTTTCCATGTACGGTGTCGTCGATCTCCCCCTTGACCTGGAAAACCCTCAAGTTACTCCCCACATATTCGTAGGTCCTCCTTAATTTCTCCCACACGTCCTTTACCATCTCAAGATTATCCACTGTGGTGGCGATCGACTGGACTAAAGAATTGAGAAGTCAAATGTATATCACCATATGAGTGGACTTTCACTCGTCGCTTCATGTCGAGCCCTCATCCGGCTCTGTCTTCTCTCCTGACAAGAAATCTTTCAGGTTCTTCCCTACGAGGGTTCTCCTCACCCGTCGTGACCAACTCAGGTAGGTGGCCGGTCCATCAAGCTTCAGATCGATGGAGGAAAGCTCCAACTTTGTCGGTGTTCATGTCGCGCTCTCACCAGCCGACAGTTTCATCAGCTTCATTAACGTTGCGATCTCCGCAGGGTCCAACTTCTTGATGATCTCCTCCATCGATCCTCCTCTTCTCCGATCACCTCACACCCGTCCCACGATTCATGTTCGTCCTCTCCTAGATCCGATCATGCCTCTCCCCCATCGGATCTAGGCCTTCAATGTCAACGTCCGGAACGACCCGCGGGAGACGCCGAAAACCGCGGCAGAAGGCTCCTGCGGGTTCCGCAGGAGTCGCGGCTTCGCGTTGGTGGCGGAAGTGTGGTGGACAGTGGCGGCGGTAGTGGTGGGTGAGCGATTCGGCGGCGGTGATGGTGGACAAGCGGTGCGGCAGCGGTGGTGGCTGCTAGGGTTTGGCGGCTAGGGTATGCGGCGGCTAGGATTTGTGCTCTGATACCATGTAGAATATTTGGATTTCCCTTATTATTATAATCTCTTGGTTATATATATATATATATATATATATATATATATATATATATATAGCCTTACAACCCTCCATCTTACATAAAATCCCCTAATACATTATAATATACGAACAGTCCCATTTAATAGATATGCTAATTATTCAATAAATTTGATTGATTGATATGAATTAATTTTTTGTTACGATGGATCGATGAAAAATAGCTAGCCTAATAGCTGCTTCAGCAGTCTCAATGGTTATAATAAAGAGGGGGGGAAATTCTCATTTTAACTATTCAGCTTGCTTTTGAACAGGGAAGTAAACAACAACATGATCACCCATTAAACAAAATTTCATAAACTTTTATGTTTCTCAAATATATATATATATATATATATATATATATATATATATATGATGTGTCATTTTTGCAGGTATCTCCGTGCGTAATGCATTGGCCATCAAGAACAAATTATGTTTGGACTCTTTGTCTCTCCGCTTTGACGAAGAAACCTCAAAGTCTTCACTCTATTCCCTTTCCATTCCGTCCTCTTTCACGTATTCGATCGACAACGAATGAGCTGGAATGTATATAAATTGCTGAAAGTTGGTGATAGGTATGAAAAGATAGTAGTAGGTGCATGGCCCTTTATATCTTTAGCCCGACGAAGGATTAGACCATCTACTACAAACTACTACCACTAGCTATTCGGGATTGGGCTGGGAATATACGTATACGTTGTTGTCGTTGACTAACCTATGTCTCATTTGATGTACCTAAGCCTAACCCTAACCCCAAATCTAGACATTCACAACACCCCTTCCATTCTTCACTCTCCTGACATTTGAGTCTCCATCCCTCTAGTAGCATGACTTTTTGTTATTATGTTTTGAATGATGACTTGACTTTTAATGTTGGGTGATTTGTGGTTAAGACTGAATTAACCAAATTATAGACACGGTTCAATCAAATACAGTTTTGAGATTATGCACTTTGGTTTGGTGATATGCAGTTTGTGGTTAAGCAAGTTTTTGGAAAATTATGGTTTGGTTAAACTGACAGAATGAATACCCCTCATGACACAGATAAACAAAATCCAAAAGATTACATCAACTAGAAGAAAAAGATTAGGACCACACACGATCACACCACTACAGTGTCTTAATATTAACTACATATTTGTCTTAATGTACCTACTGCACAACAATATTTTAGTCTTGAGGGCAGCATCTCACTGCCTTGAGATCCCGCCTAGGCCTTTCCGGACTTTGCCACCTCGCCTCCTCTAGCAGCCTTCATAAGCTTGGGTAACTCACTTTCGTGAATAGCCTTCCTTGTGCATAATTGCTTGAACAAAGTCCCACCTCAATCTATGTTAAAGCCTTTCTATATTCTGTTTGACGATGAATCATTGTTTCCTTTCCAGTCGGATTTGCTTATATGCATAAATCTAGGGGTTGTTTGGTTCGCGGATTTGGAGCACCAAATTAGCCAAAATCTGGATTTGGGAGCACTTACGTGTTTGATTGGAGGATTTGTAGCTGTGATTGGACACTTACGTGTTTGATTGGAGGATTAGTAGTTGTGATTTGACATGAACAGTAAATCGTGTTTGCCACAAAATCGGAGTTTTGACTTCGGAGTTTTTTTTCCAAAGTGGAGCGTGGATGTGGGAAATCCTCTCCCATTTCACACGTTTGGTTGGAGGACCACTTCCTCTCTACTTTAACCAAAAAAAAAGATTTACTATTGTTGTCACTTCAACAAAAAGTTACACTTTCCACTAAGTTCGACAACCAACCAAACACTAAACTTTAGGATTTTCCACGTCTAACCTCCACTTCTTCAAAGCACCCAAACAAATGATTTTTCACTTCGCTCCACTTCACCCAAAATGTCATATCCGGATTTTCTACTTCGCCGCACTTCGCCAAACCAAACAGCCCCCTAGTGTAGGTCGCCATGTCTAGAATTGATAGGCTAATAAAGCCTATAAACTGCTGTCCATCTGTGTATATCTGTAGGATATGAACTAATTGTGGGTGTTTATTTGGAAATGGGAATCTTCCATATCCTCTTCAGTCTTCACTAAGTATCCAAGTAGCACCCCTGGTGATACCGTCCTAATATCCTACAGCCTCTTCTTCTGGAACATCATGGTATCAAAGCATTAGATTTTAGCAGGTCCTAGATTCAAACTTCAAATTTTATCTGAAGGACATGCAAATGGTATAAAAAACCTGTAACGTTCTCTTTACTAAGTAGCATAATAGTAATGCGTGTTAGGCTACTTGAGATGTCCTGGTACGTTCTGCAGCCTCATCTGCTTATTTTCCCTGTTGTAGAATCCCCATCAAGGTATTGGAGCATTAACTTTTTGCAGCAAGGTTCAAATACCTCAATAACAATTTATGCTAGGTTGTTTGTCAGCTCAGCTTTCAAAGTTGAAAAAGTTAAAACTTTCAGGCAAATTATTCTAATGTTCTCAGAATAGAGGACAAGATAACCGGGAAATAGACATTTGGCCTCAAAAGTCGAAAACTTTATTCTTCTGGTCCAACTTTAAACATCATGGATGGCATTTCCACAGGACTTTATGTAGAAAACAAATTCCTAGGTTTTATGAAGAACTGCCATGGAATAATTCTTCCGGAATCATGGTCACTGTAGAATGAAGTATAAGGAAGACCAAAAGAAGAAATGCCAAAAAGGAGATATGAATAAAGGAAAGGTGGTAAACAGGAAGGTAAAGGGACTAGTGAGCTTGTGCAAAGTTATTATTCCCAACTTTGCGAGGTAGTTATTATAATCCATGCAATGCTAATAGTACAAATTATGCTGGTTGATATGTGAACTGATTCAAGGTGGTGAATAGGGGACAACCTTATCGTGCACAGAATGAACCTCAGTGCATAGGCATCCCTTTGTTCTCTAACGTCTCTATTTGATGCTGTTTAGTTGTCGACTACATATGACTTCACAGGTGAAGTTGCCTTAGTATTAAGTTGTCATACTTCTTTCCTTCTCCATATTCCATCCCCTAAAACTGAGCTTTAGTATTAAGTTGTCATACTTCTTTCCTTCTCCATATTGTTCTCCCATTGGTGCACAGGTATGTCTTTCTTTTTTGAAACTTGCTTAAGCTTAATTATAATTTATAATATATACCAATCTACAATTTTGACTGTAGAGCTTGTTGTAGTAGTGTCATATGAGCTCTTTGTCTATCAGAAAACCCAAAGTGCTCTTTCAGCAATCATGGCAAAATATTCTCAGGTGGAACATGGTTATAAGGTGTAGGTTGGCAGTAGTCTGTTCATATTTAGAGATCGCCTCCATTTCCTGAACATATTCCAGGCTTGCTACTTAAATCCTATCAATTTGATATGCATATCCGTATTTTTAGCAGCCTTGCTGTAGTATAATTAATGGTTGTCATTATCTTCCTGACAAGTTCTTGAGTTTGACAATTATCTGTCATCATGAATATGCAGGTCATATTCATTTTATGTATATCTGTTTTGGCTTATACATGGCTCTACTGTAAAAGATTTAGCTATCTTTGAGTGAATGTTGTAGGAACATTGCCATCAACCGGAACTCAGAGAATCTCTAACCCAAAATGTGGGACAATAGGAAAATGTTATTCAAAACTTGAAGAGTCCAAAAATTATGTAAAAGAAGCAATCGATCACCTCATGTTTCATGCAACTCTCCAGAAGACTAATTTGAAAGAAAGCATTAAATTGTGTCTTGTTTGCCCTGTTTACTTACAGATTTTCCTCTTTCTTGTTTCAGGTGCTAAATCAACTTTGTGGTGTCATTGTTGAGCCACTCAGAGATCGCATTGTGACAGGACTCCTCCAGGCATCATTGGTAAGCATATTTAGTGGTTTTGGAAAATGGTGAGCGTAATTACATGTGATGCTAACTAGTTGTACGTTACTAGGATGGCCTACTTCGCGTGATACTTGAAGGGGGTCCTTCCCGTCTATTCATCCCCAGTGATGCTAAGCTTCTACAAGATGATCTTGAAATTTTGAAGGTATCAGAATGGTTTTGTAACCGGTGAAAGCATACTTGCAGTAGACTAGCTGTCTATTACTATACATATTGTTATTTCTCCTTAGTTTCATGACTAATTAGGTTTCTTCGTACAATCATGTATTTAGATTGTACATAATTGGTCAACACGATCAAATCCCCTTCTAATACAATTAGTGTTATGTAACTCCTTCAAACTTGAAAATAAAATAAAATAAATCAATGTTCTGTTGCCCCTATCTTTAAAAAACAAGGTAGGGGTACGTGCGCGGCCCCTACCTTGAAAATAATATCAGCATCTTCTAAAAAAAACTCTGTTGCCCCTATGCTAGTTTTACCTTCTCTACTTTAATGTCTGGAATTTCTGCAATGTTACTTGGATACTTGGGAGTTGAGCGTATGCAGTGATGTATCAAAAGAAAAGATTCGATCGACTCAGGATGTTTTTCTTTTTTTGATATAAAAAGATTTGTATATATATTTTTTTATATATATTGATATAAAAATATTTGTGCATTGCAGGAATTTTTCGTATCTGGTGGAGATGGGTTGCCTCGAGGAACTGTCGAGAATTTGGTGGCACGTGTACGTCCGATAATAAATTTGATTAGCTTTGAGGTAGCCTCCCTCGCATCATTTTCATTAAATTTGACTCTTACCTGAAAGTATGTGGGAATTCATTAACATTGGAACTTGACATCTTTACTATGTTGTTTGTATTTCACTGCTCACACTTCCTTTAGTATATAAGCTATGTTATATATGCAGATTATGTGACAATTACACGAGCACCTAATCGACCAATTTCTCAGCCTATTATCCACCACTTAAACCCCCACTTAAACCCATTCTTCAACTCTATATTTGTTAACAAATTATGTTATGCATATGTGCAGACTCGTATATTGATCGATGACTTGAAAGAGGTCAGTCAAGGAAACAGAAGCAAATTTGGGGCTGATTCGAAGACCCTACTGAGGATTCTATGTCATAGAAGTGATAATGAGGCGTCCCAATTTCTTAAAAAGCAATTCAAGATACCTAAATCATCTTCTTGATACAAATTCTCGTGCTGCAGACTCTCCTGACAAATTTTGAGTTATTGGTCAGTACGATTCTTTTCTTCTGGTCATAATGTAAAAGCCTGTAATTGTATATTTTCTTGCAAACTTCTGTAGTTAATATAACCTGTATCAGAATCAGTGATGTCTATAATATACTGCTAATTCATTCGTTTTAATGTTTGATTTATCCATTCTCATACCCATGTTTTGTTAAGGTGGGAATATGTAGTCCGAGTTTTTTTTTTTCATTTCCATGCTTGGTTAAACAGGAATATTAATTTGTTTATTTTTTTCATAATTATTCTTTCATTAATTTTATGATGATAGTATTATCTAAATTTAGTTGGTGTTATTGAGGGTATTATTGTCCAAAAAAAAAAAATTAAATTAATGCTTTCAACCAACATTTTAAAGATATTAAAAAACATTTAAAGGGGACCTTGGATTTTATTTTTCTGTGAAAATTGAAGCCTTCCATATTTTCTTCCAATTTCTAATTCCAGATTTACAAAGAACCCAAAATCCATTTTCAACGTCTAAAACTTACCAAATAGCACGTAAAGGTTATATTGGATTAATGTGGGGCTTATCTAAAGCTGCAATATGTTGTGTCTTATACATGGAGAATCATCTAAAGATGGTGGGAAGAAAATTGTTGTAATCCGTGGATTCTTTTTCGATTTGGGGTTTCATGTAAAAATTTGTGAATCATTTGCATTCTTGATTTTCACTTTCTGCTTTATCTCGAGTGCAGCCGTACATGTTCTTCTTGAAGGTGGTTACTAGGAGAGGTCCTGGCCCAAAAAAAGACTAGACGACGATCCATGGTCCAAAGATTAAAGAAATATCAACATAGATGTATCTAAAATAGAACAAATGTATGTATAATGGGTCATCATTAACACAAAATAGTTGTGTTGTACTATGTTAGACTTGTATATTAGAGGTTCTTGGTTCAATTTTTATTATTTTATTATATATTTACTTTTATTTAAATTACATTATGTATGGTCATGGAAGATCCATTTTGAAATTGTCTCGGATCCTGGTAAGCTCAGGGTCAGGGTCGGACCTGCAAAGTCAGCCATTTGCCTTGCCAAGACAATTGATTGTATAATGTTATTAGCAGTATTATGGTCTATTTGGTTGTGCGAACTCATGGAAATATGAAAGTGTCAAATTCGAATAATGCATTGCATATGCAGCTAAGCATGTTTGGTTGCGGATTGTTGCCCCATGGAAGTGGGGTTTTCAAGTTTTTTTTTCTGCAAATATAGATTCAACTTAGAAGTGGTAGTTCACTACTTCCTTTCTGTCGCAGTCGATAATCGTTGACCACTCCTCCGGCGACCTCGACCACCCCCCACCCCCAACACCACTATATATATATAAGGTTAATAAGCAGATATATGTATCTTTGGTATTTAATTGGTATCATATTTGTATATATTGGTTAATGAATAATAATATTAATAATAATAATACCCATTTATTATTCCTAAGTAATCTTCTTAAGCCCAACTTCCTAATACCTAAACAGACCCATTTATCCCTAAACATAAATACCTATTAATATTTTCCTAAAGCATTTTTATTTCTAATTCCTAAAGCCCAAACAAATATAATTTTCTAAAATTCTAAAGCCCAGCCCAACTAGCTTATCGGGTACCCCTAACTACAAAAACCTATTAACTAAGAGCATCAAAAGTTGGTGGAGCTCTTGAGACCAAATTTATAAAAAAAGAGTAACTCTAGAAAGGGTTAGATTTGTATCTGAATAGTAAAAGAATAAATCATGATGCTCAAATGAGATGGGTAGATATAAACCCAGGTGTCATCCTTTTTTTTTTTTTTTAATAATATAATATTTCGAATATATAAATTGGGGTTTCAAATTAAGTCTTAATATTCTATAAAAATGAGTTTCTACGTTCTCAATATAAAAATTCAAAATCCCAAGGTACAACTCATATGGCTAAGACGAGACCATCATTAGACTCCAATTAAGCTTTACTGTTCTACAAAACGAGCTCTTACATTCTGAATCTAGAATCTATAAAGTTTAATGAACCGTATTACTAATGCTCTAAGAGCATCATTAGTAGATGGAGCTCAAAAATGGATCTTGAGATACAAATTTATAACAAAAAAGTAAATCTAGAATGGGTTGTGCATGTATGAGAACAGCAGAAAATGATAAATGATCTTTGTTTGTAACGGTTGTATGGTCAAAAATTAATATGGTAAAAAAATGTGAAATATAGAATATAGAAATTGGGGTTTCAAATTGAACTTATTATTCTACAAAATAAGTTCATACATTCTGAATGTAGAAATTATAAGACCCAAGTTATAGCTCATGTGGATGGGTTTGGACCAGCATGAAACTCCAATTAAGTCTTAGGTTGTGTTTGGTTCACTGTAATGTAATCGTAATCGTAATCGTAATGGAATTGGATTTGCAATGTAATTGAATTTGTAATGTAATAGAATTACAATTACATTACCAAGTTTGGTTGGAACATGTTATCAAACCATGCAATGTGATGTCAATTACATTCATATGTTTGGTCTACCATAATTGAGTTTGTAATGTAATAATTTTTTGTTGTTTTGTCGTTTTTTTCATTTTTGTGGTTTTTGGTCGATTTTTGTTCAAAATTTTATCTTATTTGTCATTTTTATCATTCTTTATCAATTTTTGTCAGTTTTGATCGATTTTTTGTCGTTTTTGGTCGTTTAGTTCTTTTTGGCCTTTTTCGTTTTTTGTCATTTTGTTCGTTTTTTGTTGGTTTTTGTCGTTTTTGATCGAATTTTTTTTGTCGTTTTTCGTCGATTTTGGCCTTTTTTTTTGTTTTTTCTTTTTTTTGTTTTTTTTCGTTTTGGCCTTTTTGTCATTTTTGTCGTTTTTTTTTCGTTTTGGATTGATTCTTGTTTTTTTCGTTTTTTGTCTGTTTTGTTTTCTTTTTCCGTTTTTGATCGCTTTTTGTCATTTTTGATTTTGTTTCTATTTTCCTACTTTTTGATTATTTTTGGTCATTTTTCGTTTTTCGTCATATTTTGGTTTTTTGGTCGTTTTGTGTCGATTTTTGTTTTTTATCGTTTTTGATCATTTTTTTTCTTTTTGTCGTTTTGCATCATTTTTTGTTCATTTTTGCGCATTTTTTTGTCATTTTTTTGTCGATATTTGTTCTTTTTTTATCGTTTTTGTTGTTTTTTATTGATTTACTTTCAATTTTAGGTTGTATTTTTTAAAAAAAATTAAACAACAAAATAGGTAAAAAAGATAAAAAATGACAAAAATATAAAAACAAAAACAAAAAATGATCAAAAATGAAAAAAATAACAAAAATGATCATAAACGATAAAAATAAATGACCAAAAATGACCAGAAAAGAGAAAAAAAAAATCCGACCAAAACGACAAAAACGATAAAAATAAAAAAAAAGCCCAAAAGTAACAAAAAAGATTAAAAATGACAAAAAAAGATAAAAACGACAAAAAAGATCAAAACGACAAAAAAAAGATGGCAAAAAAAATTGCAAAAACGATAAAACGAGCAAAAAGAACAAAAATCGACCAAAAACAATAAAAATGAGCAAAAAAAATAACAAAAATGACAAAAAATAAAAAAAACGACAAAAAATAATAAAAAACGATCAAAAACGACAAAAAAAATCAAAAAGGAACAAAACGATCTAAAATGAACTAAAACGAAGAAAAACGACAAAATTTTAAAAAACTATAAAAAAATGAGAAAAAACGAGCAACCACGACCAAAAATGACAAAAAATGACCAAAAACGAAAAAAGAAAAAAAATCGACTAAAAATAGACCCAAAACCAAAAAAAGGACAAAAAATAATCAAAAATCGAGTAAAAAGAATAAAAACTTGCTCAAAACAACAAAAATCGACCAAAACGAAAAAAACGAGCAAAGGAAAAAATGACTAAAAATGACAAAAAAATCAAAACGAGCCAAAAAAGAAAAAAACTGATACAAAACGAACAAAAATGACAAAAAACAACAAAAATAACAAAAACCGATAAAAGTGACCAAAATGACAAAAAAAGGACAAAAAGGAGTATAAAATAATAAAAAAACCCGACCAATAACGATAAAAAATGACCACAAATAACAAAAATGATCAATAACGAAAAAAAATATCAAAAACGAGCAAACAAGAACATAAACGACCCAAAACGGGAAAAAAAAAACTAAAAAAGACCAAAAATTGACAAAAATTATCGCGTACCAAACGTTCCCTTAAGTTGTAATGTAATCACTATTACACAGGTTTTATGACGTAATTGGTTTTAGAAGAAATTAATGTAATATATTCAAACTTGTAATTGTGATTACATTACATCTATTTTTTATTGTCTAACGAATCGTCACGATTACGCTTACGAATACATTACGGTGAACCAAACGGGCCCTTACTATTCTACAAAATGAGCTCCTACATTCTGAATATAGAATTTAGAAATAGGGATGAGCCTTACTATTGATGCTCTGATAGCCAAACCCATTAACTAAATCCATAATCCATCAACCCTCAACCTGCTAAACCGCTAAGGAATGCTACAGTACAAATCCCTTTCCGGGCCCGAGTCCCTCCCAGCCGTGCAGGAACTGCTCCCCTATCTCGCATTCCCCGACATACCCTTTTTATAGTTGTATTCCTAGAATAAATGTATAGGAAAAATTTTGCTTTAATCCCACAAATTTTATTTTTTTTTATTTTTTTTTGAGATGCCCGACGATACGTACGGGACTTTACGCATGCTGCGTTGCATGCCATTTGGGCCCACTGCCCCTACACCTCCCCCGCGGTTTGACCCCCGCGGTTTGATCAAAATATCTCGATACGGCTCAAGGCATCGACTCAAAATTTTCAGCCCTGAGGATGAGGCTCAGCTATCGCTTCTTCGAACAATCCAGCACCTGCGAACAGAACTGGTGGTAATGGTGAGTATAAAAGAAACGAACAGAAGCAACACTCTCTAAAACCAATACTAAGTAAGCATGTGATAAAATATTACATTAATAGTGAACTTACTACTTTTTATCTAGATTCGTTTCATGCAGTACAGGATTAAGTCAGATACTTATTTCGAAACATATCTTTGAAAACAGTTTGCATATTCAATTCATTCAAGCATACTATAGGGATAGTGTTCTATCGTGCCGTTTGCAGCATGTATCGTGAGCCATATTCATTGTCTTATAGACAAGCATATAAGTTCTATTGTTAAGCATAGCAATGATCATTTATTCTATAAATCAGGCTGGCAAGCATTATTTTAGCATATATGTCACGTCCCAGTCCCAAAATACCAAGGGACTAGCCACGTGGCAATGGCCAGCAGCACAACTCCAATAGGCAAATCCAATTTAATGGACCCGTTAGAGTGCACTTAAGCTGTAATACATATAAAATTGTCTACAAATACCTGTCACAGTTTATATATCTATTCTCATTCACAATAAGTAACGAATCACAAAGAGACAAGTCCAGTCACAATAATATAAAATGATCTGTCCAACCAAAGCAATCAAAATAATGTCACGGGGAACAACCCGTCAACAAAATGGAAAGAAAAATAACTCCAAGTATAATATCCAGAAGTCACTACAAGATCAAATATCTACGAACACTAAGCATAGTAAATGAATGGTGAGAATACTGTGTGCTCAAGAGAAGTCCTCCGGAACAACCTCGTCCTCTGCAACCTATACGTCTCCAATAGTAGCACCTGCCCCGTAAACCTCGGGATAGCTCTCCTCATCTACACCTGGGGACATAATCCGGATCCAGGTCCTCAGGGGATATAGCAAGGTACAATAAACACTCAAGCCAAAATAAAATGCAGTAAGTAAGAACAGATCCTCAGGCAAGCTATGTAACCAACTAAGTGAAATACAAATGAGCGCATCACTAGTACTTAGGCTGAGACCACTATAGGCTCTGTGTCGAGGAGCCCATAGGAGCAAGTAGTATCTCGTAGGGCCAGTAAATGTGCCAAGCTCTGGTATAGAGACTAAAGTACCTCCAGTAACATAGTATATATATAACATAATCAGCATGTGTCACTACCACATTTCCAGATTAGGGCATTAGTGTAATTTCCCTATTTGATTTAATTATGTATTTAATTAATATGATGAGTTTTATAAATTAATTATATGTTGTTCTTGATGTTTGGTTTTAGGTTGAGCCCTAGAAACTCATTAGGTCTAACCTTAATGACAAAACCCTAATTTATATTTTTGAATTAGGAAGTTAAAATCCTAGAGATGACCAAACCTTAGTTAATTAAATTCTTCATGACTTAACATGAAGGATTAGCTTAACCCTTACATTGGAAAACCCTAAACCTAGCTTCTATTATAAAGGGGAGCCTCCCTCAACCATTCTTCATGAAGAAAGAAAGAAAACCCTAGCCTCCATTTGAAAACCCTTTCCCCCACCCCCAATTTCGGAATCCAGACCTAGGGATTCCATCTTCCTCCTCCAAAGTAAGGGAAACAAGGAGCTTAGGTCAAGAAGTCTTGGGGAAGGAGAACCTTCATTGGGAAACCATCTTCCGATAGGTAAAATCCGATTTTAATCCCTTTAAATTCTGTTTTTCTGTTGTTGTTGGCCATTAGGAGCCCACCTTGTTGTATAGATTTTGATTTCTAGGGATCCTACGTGAAGACCTAGGAGAAATTAGGTTTTGGTGACCTACGTTTGGTTTTGCCCCAATTTCGGGAACCCTAATTCTAGGGGTTTACTAATATACATGATTTCGTCTCCTATCTCTAGTCTAGATCTCGATTTCTAAGGATTTGGATTAGGTTCTGGAGTTCTTGAGGTGGAAATCAGGATTTGAGGGTAACCTGTGTGCACAGTCGGGTATGAAACTGTGTGTTGGTTCCTGTCCAATATGAGTTTTGTGCACTGTGTCTCAGTGTATCGGACACGGTAGGGAGGTTGTGTGTAGGTTCTGTGCAGTCGGGTTCCCTTGAGAGTGTGTGTGCCTGTGATGTGTAGATGTTTAGGTTCAGTGAGGTGGTTAGTAATCAGTGTGTACTGTGTGCTGTAGGTACCTATACAGTGAGAACTCAGTGAGTGTTTATAGGTAGCAGTATTTTTTGTCTCAATGAATTCTAGTGTGTGTTCCTGTGTAGTTAACTAGTGTGTGTGTGTGTAATTCTGTGAGAAGGGTGAGCACTGAGAATGCTGTGAGTTCCTGTGACTCAGTTGGATTAATACCTGTGTATCAGTGAGGATGTGTGTGTAGAGTCGTGTGTATCAGAGTGCTTATGTGTCAAGGAGCCTAGCTAAGTGCTAGTGTGTGTGTATTCAATAACTAGTGTCTGTGTATGCCTGAGTGAATGAGAACCCGTGTGTATCAGTGAACAATGTGTGAGTTCAGTGTATTAGAATGTCTGTGTATCAGTGACCAATGTGTGTGAGTGTCTACCAGTGTATGTGCTGTGTGAGTTTCCTGAGTGTGTAGTATCTGTGTGTGCAACCCGTGAGTATCAGTGACTTGTGCCTCACTGTGGAGTGATTTCCCCAGGTTCAATAGGTATTAGCTGGGTATTCCCATGGCTGAGTGTTTACACATGTCAGTCAGTGTGTGTAGATTTAAGCTTGTGTATATTGGTTAGATGAACCTGTGTGTCAGTATAGGAGAAACAGTGTATCAGTTAGATTATAGTGTGCTGTGTGTGTAGAGTGAGTACCTGTGTATCTCAATATGTCTAGGCATTAGGAGTGTCTATGTGTAGCAGTGTGTGTGTGCCATAGAGCTCAGTACCTGTGTCTGTGTTGAATGTCCCAGTTCTGGATATGTGTACCAGTTTCTATATGTCCCAGTATAGTGTGTGAACCTATGAGAGTGTAGCCCTGTGTAGTACCTGTGTGTGGTGAGGAACCAGTAACTGTGAGTGCATCACTGAGTGAGCAGGAACTGTGCAGTTTAGTTTTATGTGTGTCTAGGTATTAGTATGGTATGGAGCTAGGGACTAAGTATTGTTAAGGTATTAGGAATTATTAGTTAGTGTAATTGAGTTTGGTATTAAGATATAGTATAAGATTTAGTAAGGTGCCAAGATACTAGTAGATAGCTAGGATAGTACATGAGATAAGTAGGTAATTGGTATTGGGATACCAATGAATAGATTGATGTTGATACCAAGGTTTAGCTCAAAGCCAAGGTAACTAATACTAATATAATTTACAGTATAGCCTAGATACATAGTGTATGGACCCAATATCCTAGATATGGACTCATACAACCTAGAAATAGCTAGTTTGACCAAGAGTTGACCTAGTTTGATTATTTTGACTTAGCCTTGGCCTAATGACCTAGATTTGAACTAGTTTAACTTGTATTCATTTTAAACCTGGTATTGATGTAATATTTCATTTATTTAGGTCATTGTGATTTCATCTTGGACATCGACTCTCGCATTTTCCTCGGGACTACAGGCGAGTACATTCTCTGACAGTTTTCGTTTTGTTGATTTCTTCTATAATTTAGTTGTATTACCTACTTGATTCCGACACTATGGATACACGAGTTAGCACCCTAGATCCCTATCATGAGGAGTCGTGATTGGAATCCATCGTGCTAGCTGGGGATGGGGAACTATTATTAGATTATGTGATCATATCCAAACTCTACATGCATCATAGCTCACCCCACTTCTCACGTCGGGTGCGGCCTGACCATTTACATGCTTCATAGCTGTTATATATGATTAGCCTGACCATTACATGCATCATAGCTAACCATATGGTTAGCCTGACCTACAAGAATCATAGCTAATCATATGTAACCAGCCTGATCCAGTCCCAAGCCGATCACATAATAAACTGATATTTCAAACACTTAGCTAGATGTCTATTCTTTATTTCAGACTCACTGATTCTAGCATTCACTATATATTGTTCATTGCTAGATGTTCTATTTCCTATTTTATATTCTCCAGTACTTTACATTTCCAGCATTTATTCTTATCTTGTATTTCTTACACTGTTTATAATTTTTGTCAACTTAAATGCAACTGTTGTTAGTGTTTGTGCTTCGCTCCAATCCTGACTGGATAACATTTTCAGAGGACCTGGAGAACTTTTGCCCCACCCATTACAGCTCGGGACTAGAGGGAGATTTCACTCCAGAAATTCCAGAGGAGTTGCCTATCCTAGAGGAGATCCTACCTGCCTGCACTTAGATTACTCTTTTTCCTGTATTATTGTATTAGACTGAGTTTGAGTTGTATTATTATTTGTGACTTTTGAGGACACCTAGACTCAGGACTTGTGATGTACTTATTTGTGTTTGGCTTATGATAGAACTCTTTATTTCCATTCTCATCGTGCCATTTCTTTCATATAGCTTGTGATTGAGTATATTATAGAACTGTGGTTTTACTTTATCATTGTCCTCCGTACGAAGTTGAGACTATTGACAGGATATATATTATGTTGAGACCTAGACAGCGTTCTACCGCCGATGCTGCGGTGTAGGCTGGACGTACCCACGACTCATGCCCAAATTTCGGGTGCGGGTCGTGGCACGTTTTTAGTGGTGGCCCATGCAGGTCTAGATTCGCATTTAGAGCAATATCGTAGTGGTGCTCGCTTAGAGTATTGCTACGAGCCTGTTTTAGGAAATAGGATTAGGCCGAGAATATGCTCAATCATAATTATTTGAGAGATTCCTGGGACGACCCTTGAGAATCTCATTATGAATTCCAATTTAATTCCTTTCCTCTTGTTTTCGTCTGTTCTCACTCGTTGATATTGAGTTTGATTCTTGTTGACCAGTTGTTAAATTTAATTCTTAGTATCGTTGTTGAGTTAATTTTATATCAAGATGAATTTTACGGGCTAAAATTTATGGTATCATCTGATAACATATATTGATGAGGATAGTGAGAAAGGTAAAACGTCTACTTTGGTTATGGAACCTAGAGTTTATCGCAGCCATACTAGCTGTCGTGACGAGAACGTAGGAACCTGACTAGGATGTACATACTGTAGTTATGAAACTTAGAGTCTCTCACAGCCATACCGGTTGGCGTGGCGAGGATTCTAGATGACATGATTATAGGGTTGCATACCTTAGTTACGGAACCTATCGTTTATCGCACCTATGCTTACTGGCGTGGCGAGGATTCTGAGTGTCATAATTTCTGACAGACGTGTATGATTATCAGGTTGTATCTTAAATTGGTTCTTAAAGTATCATCTCAACACTTATCTATTTCTGTTATTACAGGACCTTGTTCCATCATTTCCTTGATAGCAGTAGAAATACCTTCAGTCCTCAATCTAGTTTCTTTGAGCTTCTAATTCTTTGAGGATTCCTTGTTAAGTATGATAATTAGTGACTTGTAATTATGTCTGTGTCTTGAGTATTATTATTGACTGAGTGTTGCTTGTGAGTCGGTAAGTGTTTCCTAGTTGGAAATATGAGCAGTAGGCATTAAACTAGAGTTAACCCATAGCATAGTACCTTGTAGCAATAGCTCTAGGATAGGTGTCATTGTAGCACTATAAGTAGAAGGAGAGTATAGAGTATCAGTGATAGTTCCAAGAGTTAGTATCAGAGCCAGCATACCCGTCCTGGATAATCATGATTATGTAATTGGAGGATCTATGTAAACATTTAAGTATCAAGAAATTGTGTTAAGAATTAATGGAGCATGGTGTTCAATTTGAAAATTGATATAGGGTGTGTTAAAAGTAAAAAAATATATATATACATAAAGGGTTTTGATGAGATGTCATGAGTAGAGAAATATCAGGATTGGTAATGGAAGTTGTGAAGCGTATCACAGATTAGTTTAACAGGCTGTAAAGGATTAAAGGGAAATACATATGCATCAATCGAGGTAAGGAACCATATACTTGTCCATGTGGGTAAAGTGAAACATGGGTGTTATAGAAGGTGCAAGTAATCATGAGTTCTAATAAGTTTGATGAGATGATCCAATAATGAAGCTAGTGATATCATACCAAGAGTACTAATGATTCTATATCGAGGATTAGTCGAGAATGATGCTAATAACAGTAAGCACTTTGCGTGATGATAATTAGATGATATACCAGTTGATATAGATTGAAAATCATGGAAGAAATACGTGTGATGATAACTTTAATCATTGGGAGTAATAGTGCAAGTAAGTCGGGCAGTACAATTTTAGTACCCAGTTGAGAGTTGTAGACAATAGATATATTGAGTGCACCTTGAGTATTAGACACTGTGGTACCTAAAGAGATAGAGGTATCAAACCTTACATGCATTATTGACCTATGATTGTGTTAGAGGTCCTTAGTATCAGATTTTGGTATTAATAGACTGGTGTGTGCAATGTGGATGTATTCATGGATGTTGTGGACTAATGATTAGTTGATATGGGTACCAGTGTACAAGGATAGAAATTAGTTAGTGTATGTGCCAGAGTTAAGTGTATATTAGAGGATGAAGATATCCAAGTAATGGGTTAGAAGACTATGTTCTGTTCTTCCTTCTGTTCCTTTCTATTTGATTGATTGACTGATTTCCCTAGTACTGTAGTTCGTATGCATGATTTTCTTGTTAGAATGTAGTTAGTAGTACACTCTGACAGAGACTGCAATACCATGACAAAAGACACATGACCGTACATATTTTCTTAGATTGCATGGCTGTAGGTCGAATTTTCTTAGATCATGATTATGGGGGTTTGACCATAGTAGAGGTTATGACTTGACAAGAGAAACAAGATGCTTAAAATTTGGAGGATAAGCATAAAGAGTTAAGGATTTAATATGGCAGAGTTGATAAATCATTAATTTTTATCAAGATTGAGATATGATTAAATTATCATTAAAATTCGAGGATAAATATTAATTTAAATGAGAGGTTAAGAATTTAATATGGTAGGATTGATGATTATTGATTATGATATATTTATCATTAAAAACTTAAAAAAATTAAGGAGATTATCATTATATTATTTGACCGCAAGTTATGAATTTTAAAATTTTATATTATGGACGTTACATTTGAAGAATCCATAGGTATCGCGTTGTCGAGTATTTTGAGGAAAAAGGAAACCAAGGAATAAGATCATTGATGGATTAATATTTGAATTCAAACTTTTTGGGACGAGATTTCAATTTTATATATATGCTTTGATTGAAATTAAATTTGAGGAGTAGATATTAAATTTTGAGTATTTAATTTTAAAAAAAAATTCGGAGGAAATTATGAGGAAAATAGAAATTGATTTTTTGAGGATTTACAGGAAAAAAAAAATTCAGAATTTTGAGAAATTATGAAATAACAAGGTGGATTATTTCATGATTATGTGGGTTGATGAATCTAACTTTTGATGGAAAATAATATAACGAGTGAATACTATTGTTGAGGATCTTGAATTTCGAGGACGCGTTGGGTCATCGGGGATAGGTTGACCAATCAGCCCACTTCTTACCTTTCAAGGTGGGCACGTCGACAGAGAGGCTAGCAGAGATGTACGTGCGACAGATTGTCAGACTTCATGGAGTTCCTGTGAGCATCGTCTCGGATCTGGATAGTCGTTTCACTTCCCACTTATGGAGGAGTCTGCAGGCTAGCTTGGGCACTCAGCTCAAGTTCAGTACCTCATACCACCCCAGACAGACGGGCAGTCTGAAAGGACTATTCAGACTCTCGATGATATGCTACACACTTGCGTTTTAGATCTCGGAGGTTCTTGGGAGGATCATCTGCACCTGGTAGAGTTTGCTTACAACAACAGCTACCAGGCCAGCATCGAGATGTCACCATTTAAGGCTCTTTATGGACGGAGGTGTCGTACACCGTTATCTTGGGACGACGTTGAAGAGAGAGCCTTGCTAGCACCAGAAATGGTCGTGGATGCAGCAGAAAAGGTGAAACTCATCAGAGATAGACTACGAGTGGCGCAGGACAGACAGCGGCATTGGGCCGACAGCCACCGTAGACCCCTTGAGTTTCAGGTATAGATTGTTGTTTTCTGGCTTGTGTTTGTTTTGTTTAGACTGCGTGTTGAGACTGTTTTATTTTAGGTTGGCGATCTAATATTCCTACGGATTTCTCCGACGCGTGGCACGATTCGTTTTGGTGGAGGCGGGAAGCTTAGCCCACGCTACATCGGACCCTTCGGTATTCTTGCGAGGGTAGGTGCAGTGGCGTATAGACTAGACTTGCCGCCTGCACTAGAGGGAGTGCATGATGTGTTCCACGTGTCACAGCTGAGGCGGTACATGGCAGACCCTAGTCACGTACTTGATCACTCGGAGATCGAGGTTGGTCCGACTCTCAGCTACCCTGAGCAGCCCGTAGAGATCTTGGATCGCAGAGAGAAGGTGTTGCGGAACCAGACTATTCCTTTGGTTCGTGTTACATGGCGACATCACTCTCCAGGGGAGTCGACCTGGGAGAGGGAGGACGAAATGCGCGAGAAATACCCGTATCTCTTCTAGACTTGAGGTATAATTCCTTTTCTGATTTCGTTCTTGTTCTAGTTCAATCCAATTTCGAGGACGAAATTATTTTTAGGAGGGTAGACTTGTCACTACCACATTTCCAGATTAGGACATTAGTGTAATTTCCCTATTTGATTTAGTTATGTATTTAATTAATATGATGAGTTTTATAAATTAATTATATGTAGTTCTTGATGTTTGGTTTTAGTCTGAGCCCTAGAAACTCATTAGGTCTAACCTTAATGACAAAACCCTAATTTACATTTTTGAATTAGGAAGTTAAAACCCTAGAGATGACCAAACCTTAGTTAATTAAATTCTTCATGACTTAACATGAAGGATTAGCTTAACCCTTACATTAGAAAATCCTAAACCTAGCTTCTATTATAAAGGGGAGCCTCCCTCAACCATTCTTCATGAAGAAAGAAAGAAAACCCTAGCCTCCATTTGAAAACCCTTTCCCCCACCCCCAATTTTGGAATCCAGACCTAGGGATTCCATCTTCCTCCTCCAAAGTAAGGGAAACAAGGAGCTTGGGTCAAGAAGTCTTGGGAAAGGAGAACCTTCATTGGGAAACCATCTCCCGATAGGTAAAATCCAATTTTAATCCCTTTAAATTCTGTTTTTCTGTTGTTGTTGGCAATTAGGAGCCCACCTTGTTGTATAGATTTTGATTTCTAGGGATCCTACGTGAAGACCTAGGAGAAATTAGGTTTTGGTGACCTACGTTTGGTTTTGCCCCAATTTCGGGAACCCTAATTCTAGGGGTTTACTAATATACATGATTTCGTCTCCTATCTCTAGTCTAGATCTCGATTTCTAAGGATTTGGATTAGGTTCTGGAGTTCTTGAGGTGGAAATCAGGATTTGGGGGTAACCTGTGTGCACAGTCGGGTATGAAACTGTGTGTTGGTTCCTGTCCAATATGAGTTTTGTGCACTGTGTCTCAGTGTATCGGACACGGTAGGGAGGTTGTGTGTAGGTTCTGTGCAGTCTGGTTCCCTTGAGAGTGTGTGTGCCTGTGATGTGTAGATATTTAGGTTCAGTGAGGTGGTTAGTAATCAGTGTGTACTGTGTGCTGTAGGTACCTATACAGTGAGAACTCAGTGAGTGTTTATAGGTAGCAGTATTTTTTGTCTCAGTGAATTCTAGTGTGTGTTCCTGTGTAGTTAACTAGTGTGTGTGTGTAATTCTGTGAGAAGGGTGAGCACTGAGAATGCTGTGAGTTCCTGTGTCTCAGTTGGATTAATACCTGTGTATCAGTGAGGATGTGTGTGTAGAGTCGTATGTATCAGAGTGCTTATGTGTCAAGGAGCCTAGCTAAGTGCTAGTGTGTGTGTATTCAATAACTAGTGTCTGTGTATGCTTGAGTGAATGAGAACCCGTGTGTATCAGTGAACAATGTGTGAGTTCAGTGTATTAGAATGTCTGTGTATCAGTGACCAATGTGTGTGAGTGTCTACCAGTGTATGTGCTGTGTGAGTTTCCTGAGTGTGTAGTATCTGTGTGTGCAACCCGTGAGTATCAGTGACTTGTGCCTCACTGTGGAGTGATTTCCCCAGGTTCAATAGGTATTAGCTGGGTATTCCCATGGCTGAGTGTTTACACATGTCAGTCAGTGTGTGCAGATTTAAACTTGTGTATATTGGTTAGATGAACCTGTGTGTCAGTATAGGAGAAACAGTGTATCAGTTAGATTATAGTGTGCTGTGTGTGTAGAGTGAGTACCTGTGTATCTCAATATGTCTAGGCATTAGGAGTGTCTATGTGTAGCAGTGTGTGTGTGCCATAGAGCTCAGTACCTGTGTCTGTGTTGAATGTCCCAGTTCTGGATATGTGTACCAGTTTCTATATGTCCCAGTATAGTGTGTGAACCTATGAGAGTGTAGCCCTGTGTAGTACCTGTGTGTGGTGAGGAACCAGTAACTGTGAGTGCATCACTGAGTGAGCAGGAACTGTGCAGTTTAGTTTCATGTGTGTCTAGGTATTAGTATGGTATGGAGCTAGGGACTAAGTATTGTTAAGGTATTAGGAATTATTAGTTAGTGTAATTGAGTTTGGTATTAAGATATAGTATAAGATTTAGTAAGGTGCCAAGATACTGGTAGATAGCTAGGATAGTACATGAGATAAGTAGGTAATTGGTATTGGGATACCAATGAATAGATTGATGTTGATACCAAGGTTTAGCTCAAAGCCAAGGTAACTAATACTAATGTAATTTACAGTATAGCCTAGATACATAGTGTATGGACCCAATATCCTAGAGATGGACTCATATAACCTAGAAATAGCTAGTTTGACCAAGAGTTGACCTAGTTTGATTATTTTGACTTAGACTTGGCCTAATGACCTAGATTTGAACTAGTTTAACTTGTATTTATTTTAAACCTGGTATTGATGTAATATTTCATTTATTTAGGTCATTGTGATTTCATCTTGGACATCGACTCTCGTATTTTCCTCGGGACTACATGTGAGTACATTCTCTGACAGTTTTCATTTTGTTGATTTCTTCTATAATTTAGTTGTATTACCTACTTGATTCCGACACTATGGATACATGAGTTAGCACCCTAGATCCCTATCATGAGGAGTCGTGATTGGAATCCATCGTGCTAGCTGGGGATGGGGAACTATTAGTAGATTATGTGATCATATCCAAACTCTACATGCATCATAGCTCACCCCACTTCTCACGTCGGGTGCGGCCTGACCATTTACATGCTTCATAGCTGTTATATATGATTAGCCTGACCATTACATGCATCATAGCTAACCATATGGTTAGCCTGACCTACAAGAATCATAGCTAATCATATGTAACCAGCCTGATCTAGTCCCAAGCCGATCACATAATAAACTGATATTTCAAACACTTAGCTAGATGTCTATTCTTTATTTCAGACTCACTGATTCTAGCATTCACTATATATTGTTCATTGCTAGATGTTCTATTTCTTATTTTATATTCTCCAGTACTTTACATTTCCAGCATTTATTCTCATCTTGTATTTTTTACACTGTTTATAGTTTTTGTCAACTTAAATGAAACTGCTGTTAGTGTTTGTGCTTCGCTCCAATCCTGACTGGATAACATTTTCAGAGGACCTGGAGAACTTTTGCCCCACCCATTACGGCTCGGGACTAGAGGAAGATTTCACTCCAGAAATCCCAGAGGAGTTGCCTATCCTAGAGGAGATCCTACCTGCCTGCACTTAGATTACTCTTTTTCCTGTATTATTGTATTAGACTGAGTTTGAGTTGTATTATTATTTGTGACTTTTGAGGACACCTAGACTCAGGACTTGTGATGTACTTATTTGTGTTTGGCTTATGATAGAACTCTTTATTTCCATTCTCATCGTGCCATTTCTTTCATATAGCTTGTGATTGAGTATATTATAGAACTGTGGTTTTACTTTATCATTGTCCTCCGTACGGAGTTGAGACTATTGACAGGATATATATTATGTTGAGACCTAGACAGCGTTCTACCGCCGATGCTGCGGTGTAGGCTGGACGTACCCACGACTTATGCCCAAATTTCGGGTGCGGGTCGTGACAGCATGTAGCATGTGTGTGTCTCCCTACCCAATGTAACCTCACGTCTCATGTCTACAACGTCTCATGTCCATAACACGCAAGATTATGACATCTATCTAGTACAACGAGTCATAATAATATCCATGTAATATGTAAGTCTCATATCACGAATCCTGTAAGCCTATACAGAATCACCATAAATAACTCAAGAAAGATTCTGTCACATGAAAGAGTGTCAAGTGTCCTACGGTATGGCGTACTTGGTAAAGCAAGCACGTAAAAATAGGATCGTGGAATCAACTCTCTAAGTGACGTTACAAGAATCCGCGTACGGCGCCGACACCCGAATCTTGTTCGGATGCTAAGCAACGTCTCACGGTCCTAGATTGAACATGCACATCACAAGAGTATATATATATATATAGAAAGAAACACAAGCATATAATATAACATGATCTACTGCAAGTTTGGTAAGGTACACTTGCCTGGGTTCTAACTCCGTCAACTGCTCCTAGGAAAGTAAAATCTGCACGTACACCTCCGGATGCTGAAACAAACATCAATAATGTTCTCAGAATACTTGAAATAGCTAGGATTGACTACCCATAAGTCCAATTTGGACACGTGCAAAAGTGACAGTTTTGGGTCAAAGTGGGCTCCACATGTGGTCCACTTCGCACCGAAAACTGTATCAGAGACAAAGTTCTCCAAATTTGTCAAACTTAGTGTCTACGAGTCCAGAATGATGATACGAACCCAACGGAATATCCAGAACTGAATTCTGATAAGCCGATCACGAATCGCCCGTCATGTGGAACCGTGGGGCCACGAAATGGTATTTCGTTAACGTTCTTAGATTCGAACCAAACTTAGGTCACAGGACCAGCGTAACGCTGCAAATCCAATGGCACAAGTTTTATTACGAATTGACGAGTACACACGAAGTTATGGCAATGTGTCGGAATAGGCCGATACGATATTTTTTGGCGGATACGCGTTGATTCCGGCGTGCACACACGTCCAAATCAAGTTTCGCGAAAGCCCACACATCCGCGTTCATGTTACGCACCTTATGGTGCAATCCGCTTATGACGACGTGGCCTCGTTTGGCTAAACGTACCCCGTATCAAAGATTTTTGTTATTTTAAAAACAAGTTTTTGGTTATTTTGGAATCAGAATAATTTAACCATTAAAGCAAACTAATAAAAACTAAAAGAACAGTAAAAATCTTAGTTATATCGTGAAGAAGTAATTTCAATTATATTTTTAAAATAATTAACGAGTTAGTAGAAAATTGGACATGAACATGGATACTTTGACTAAATTTCTGAACTATTTTTGAACAGTTTTTCGGTCGATTTTTCGATCAAACCCGGGTGCCTAAATTCGTTCCACTTGAAGAAAATCCTATGGGGCTAGGTTGTGAACATACCAGCGAAGATAGGACGTAAAACGGACGAGCGAGGAGGGCAAAAACTCCGTGCGAAGGGGGGCCGCATCTGTTTGCTGCTGTGCGCCCGAGGGAGGATCTGTGGCGGCTGATGCTGCTGCTAGGCGCGACGGCGCTGCGGCCGTGGTTCAGCGCGACGACGGCGGTCGGCGAGGGGTCAGGGTGGTCGCCTGGGTGGAGGCGTGGGTGATGGTGGAGGTGGTGTGGTTTAGGGTTAGGGTTTAGCATGCATATATATATATATATATATATATATATATATATATATATATATATATGGAGAGAGATAGGGAAGGAATTGTGGGTGAGGGTTTGGGTAGATTAGTTAGGATTTGGGTTTCGGGTTAATGGATTTAGGTTTGGGTTTGGGTTTGGGTTTGGGTTAATGGGTTTTATTTTATTTCTTTTGTTTTTCTTTTTTTTATGCATAATTATATATAAAAAATTTCCAAAAATAGTTAGGCACTTGGAAAAAATTCTAAGAAATCTATATTTCCTCCAACAAATAATTACAACCAATTTATATCAATTAAAAAAGTATTTACTAAATATTAATGAATATTAAATTAATTAAATAAGTCCATAAATTCTCTTTTCTACTTAATATTATATCGGGAGCATGCAGGGGATTCGGATAACGCAACTTGAGTGTCATGTGCGTAATATGACCAGTTAGACTTATAGCATGGATTTAGTTGGAAGCAATAGGTTGGTTTGGCGTGTTAAAATTGCACGCCATGACAAAAGGGTTAATTAATCATCGTTTTCTCGTAATTGTGTTGCGAAAGTTGTGCGACCAAAACAGGGCATGGAATTGCGAATTTGTGAGGGACAGTCATGGCAGGAGCCTAATTTGACTCGTCTAAGTCGAGCATGCTAGGTTGGTTGGAAGGAAAATGCTAGTGTTGCACTCAAGATTTTAAAACCATGTTGGTTGATTTCCAAAGTTCAATTAAATATCAAATAAATATTTAAAATGAAAAAAATATTATTAACCGAACTAACCCTATATAAAAATCAGGGTGCTCATAATCTACCCACCTTAAAAGAATTGTGTCCTCACTATTAAGAAAACCCAAACGTAACCGGCCAGGAAGGGTTTGCTCCAGAAGTGATGACACGGTTGTATGACATATTTGTTGAAGCACAACACAAAGGATAAGGGACCATGAACAAGAAAAAATCGAGAGGAAGAGTGAGGATTTTGTTCAAGCAGAACACATAGGGAAGCAATAAAAACTTTTTTCTTAGGCAATGAGAGATGAGTAACTCAAGAATAAATGAGTCTGATTAGAACGAAAATCAACTACAATTTCCAAAAATACATATTATTACTCTAGACTAACAAGTTCATGCTAACATAATATTAGGTATAGGCTAGGGAATGGAACTAACAAGCACATATTAAAGTATTATTAGGAATATTCATTATTATAGCTAGCTATAATAAAACTAAATCTTATCCATATTCGCTACTCCCCGAGTCCGTGTCTCATCTACTGTCATTGCAAAAGCCTGACAACGTCCCTGAGCCGGTATCCTTTGCTGCTGTTGTGCCTGCTGGAAGAGTGTTGTCTGTGGTGCCAAGGGTGGCCTCGCCTAATATCCTCCCGGTGCTGGTGGTCTGAATCCTCCATCTTCCGTCTGTGATGCTCCTAGTGCTGGATAAGCTGGTCGATGTGGCTGCTGGACTAGCTCCGGTGCCAATAAAGCAGGTCGATGAACCATCGTTGTTCCTCCCCGACGCTCAGGGCAATCCATGGCCGAATGCTGACTGGATTCGCAAGCTAAACTTAATCCTAATTTGTGTCTGCACTCCCTCTCAATATGGCCTACCTTGCCACAGTAGTGACAA
>JAYESA010000008.1:16550730-16555730 GCA_036927795.1 Iris macrosiphon
ACTAAAATGCCCTCCATTTTAGTCATGCTAACATAGGGTTTAGGTTTGGGGTTCACTAAACACATTCTAACTAATCTAAAACTCTCTAACTAACTAAATAAAAATATAATAACTATTCTAAACCCATAAATAAGTCTGACAAGGGAGTTGGTTGGGTCTGACATGGGTCCACTATGGTCTGACATGGGTCAAGACTAGCCAAAACCCTAAAACAACCAATAAAAAAATTAATACAACCACTAATTAAATATAAATACAATTAATTATGATCAATACACAATTTACCAAATAAAAAAAAATAATCATATTTTCTAGAATTGGGTAGTGACAAGCCTACACTCCTTAAAATAATTTTGTCCTCGAAATTAAAAGACAAAACTAGGACAGGAATGTAAGGAAAAGAAAGAACCATACCTCAGGGCTAGAAAAGATAAGGGTATCGCTCGCGCATTTCATCCTCCCTCTCCCAGGTCGACTCACCTGGAGAGTGATGCCTCCACGCGACGCGAACCAAGGGAATAGTCTTGTTTCTCAACACCTTCTCCCGCCGATCCAAGATCTCCACCGGCTGCTCTGGATAGCTAAAAGTAGGGCCCACCATGATCTCTGAGTGATCCAATACGTGACTGGGATCCACCATGTACCGTCTCAACTGCGACACGTGGAACACATCATAAACTCCCTCTAGCGTAGGCGACAAATCTAGCCTATACACCACGGCGCCGACCCTCTCAAGGATGCTGAAGGGTCCGACGAAACGTGGGCTAAGCTTCCCGCCTCCACCGAAGCGAATAGTGCCCCGCGTCGGAGAAATTCTCAGGAACACCAGATCACCAACCTAGCACAACAAGGTCTCAGCACTTAATCTAAAACAAGCAAACACAAGAACAAATCTAAATTCTAAGCTATACCTCAAACTCCAAAGGTCTCCGGTGGCTATCGGCCCAATGCCGCTGCCTGTCCTGTGCCACCCGAAGTCTATCTCTAATGAGCTTGACCTTCTCTGCCGCATCCACTACCATCTCCGAGCCAAGCAAAGCTCTCTCGCCTACATCATCCCATAATAATAGAGTGCGACACCTCCGTCCATACGATGCCTCGAATGGTGACATCTCGATACTGGCTTGGTAGCTGTTGTTGTAAGCAAACTCTACCAAGTGCAAGTGATCCTCCCATGAGCCTCTGAAATCCAGAATACAAGTGCGAAGCATCTCCTCAAGGGTCTGAATGGTCCTCTCTGACTGACCGTCTGTCTGTGGGTGATATGCAGTACTAAACTTGAGCTGGGTGTCCAAGCTAGCCTGCAGACTCCTCCAGAAATACGAAGAAAGTGACTATCCCGGTCTGATACTATGCTCACAGGAACTCCATACAGTCTGACTATCTGGCGCACATACATCTCTGCTAGTCTCTCCGTAGACGTACCCACTTTGAATGGTAGAAAGTGGGCCAATTTGGTTAACCTGTCTACGATGACCCAAATCGCATCCTTTCCTCCTGGAGAACGGAGAAGTCCAGAAACAAAATCCATGGTCACATGCTCCCATTTCCACTCCGGAATGGATAACGGCTGGAGCAACCCTCCTGGCCTCTGCCTCTCCGCCTTCACCTGCTGGCACACTAAGCATCGGGATACGAAGCATGCTACCTCCCGCTTCATCCCGTACCACCATACATGCTCTCTCAGAACTCTATACATCTTGTTGGCACCTGAATACATAGAATATTGGGATCGATGCGCCTCCTGAAGAACCTCCTTGGGCAATAACCCACTCGGCACACACAACCTGGTACCGTGCCGCAATGAACCATCATCAGCAATGGTGAAGTCATCTGATAATCCAATCTGAACTTGCACCCTGATGCTCCTCAGGGACTCATCCTCAAACTGTGTAGCCCTGATCCGGTCTATCAACTCTGACTGAATCTACAGTCCTTATATCTGCATCTCAACTCCAGGTACTATCACCTCAATGCCCAAGCTCTCTAGATCTGCCAGAAGATAACGATCTGTATTCAGGCACATAGCTATTGGATACCTGCTCAGTGCATCTGTAACTACGTTCGCCTTTCCTGAATGGTACTGCAACAATATGTTGAAGTCTTTCATCAACTCCAACCATCTCCTCTGCCTCATGTTCAGCTCTTTTTGGGTAAACACATACTTCAAGCTCTTGTGGTCTGTGAAGATCTCCACACGCTCTCCGTATAAATAGTATTTCCATAACTTTAGAGCAAAGATGACCGCTGCCAACTCCAAATCATGGGTAGGGTAGTTCTTCTCATGAGGACGTAATTGCTTGGAAGCATAGGCAATCACCCTCCCATTCTGCTGCAATACACAACCCAGTCCCTTCCCCGATGCATCACTATATATAGTGAATCCTCCAGACCCTGATGGCAACGTCAATATTGGAGCTGTCGTCAACCTCCTCTTTAGCTCATCAAAGATGATATGGCACTCCTCTGACCAAACAAACTCTATGTTCTTTCGGGTCAGCCTAGACAATGGCTCTGTAATTCAGGAAAAATCCTGAACAAATCTCCTGTAGTAACCTGCCAGCCCCAGGAAACTCCTGACCTCTGCTATTGAATTCGGAGCACTCCATGCCTCAACTGCCATGATCTTCCTCGGATCCACCAAGATCCCCTCTTCTGTCACCACATGACCAAGGAATTCAACCTTGTCAAGGAAGAACTCGCACTTCGAAAGCTTTCCATAAAGCTTCTCCTTCTTGAGGGTCTCCAGCACTATCCTCAAATGCTCCTCATGCTCCTCTGGGGTCTTCGAATACACCAAGATGTCATCTATAAACACCACCACAAACCTATTCAGATGCTGATGGAACACCTTGTTCATCATATTCATGAACATTGCCGGGGCATTAGTCAACCCAAACGGCATCACCATGAACTCATATTGTCCATACCTGGTCCGAAAAGCTGTCTTCGGAATATCCTCCCACCTGACCTTCACCTGGTGGTAGGCTATCCTCATATCAATCCTGGAAAACACCCTCGCTCCGCTCAACTGATCAAAGAGATCATCAATACGCGACAGCGGATACTTGTTCTTGATTGTGAGGTTGTTCAGAGCCCTGTAGTCGATACACATCCATATTGACCCATCCTTCTTCGGCACAAAAAGTACCGGAGCAACCCACGGAGAAGAACTAGATCTGATAAATCCCTTATCCTGAAGCTCATCCACCTGCTTCTTCAACTCTACCAGCTCACTGTTGCTGACTCTATAGACGTGCTGGGATATCGACTCCGCGCCTGGCACCAAGTCTATAGAGAACTCCACATCTCTGTCCGGAGGTAACCCTGGCAACTCCTTCGGAAAGACATCAATGAACTCCGCTATCAGTGGATGTGGCAACCTCTGCTCTACCACCAGGGCTCTGCAGAAGACTCCCTCGCTCTGCTCCTTTGCTCCTCTGGCAAACTCAAACTCTGGATCTCCCGGTGGACTAAACAATACTCTACCTCCGCGACAATCTATACTAGCACAGTGCATACTCAACCAATCCATCCTGAGTACAATGTCGTAGCTCGGAAGTGGCATTACGAGTAGGCACACACTCAACTCCCGGCCTCCCAAGGTAACTCTCCGGTCTCTGCAGACATCACTGACTAGGATGATGCTACTCCGGTCGTGATCTTGCAGAGTCTCGCTAAAGGTTCATCAACAAGATGGTGTCTAACAGCAAAAGATACAGACACAAAGCTATGAGAAATACCAGAATCAAATAAAGCAAGTGCTAGAATAGAATCAAGAAGAATAGAACCTGAGATCACATCACCAACTGTGCAAGATACGATATCATCAAAGAAGGACAGTAATATTTCAAAAGAAAACAATTTCAGAAAAATTAAAGATAGCAAAAGAAATCAGGAAGGGTCCTAGTTGTGATTGAGCACACTCTCTCTCAGCCTATATCCTATATCATATCGCAGGTAGACCTAGAAACTAGACTTGCATGGGCCGCCACCAAAAACGTGTCATGACCCACACCCGAATTTCTCTGCCTTCTCTGTAGCTCAAAGCTCAGTCCGTCAAAGAATTTCTCTGCCTTCTCTTCTTCTGTCTGGATCAGTGTAGGGTCGAACAGTTGAATCAAGCATGATACAAGTCAAGAAATTAATTCGAATCTGATATAGAGGTCAAGGAAGTGTCAATATATGGATGAGATCCTATAAATTTATTCTTATCCTAATCGCAGGCTTGCTTGGTCCCTTAGTTGAAACCAAAGCAATATATTCATAGACCTGCATGGGCCACCAAAAAACTCATGTCATGCCCCAATCCCAAAATACCAAGGGACTAGCCATGTGGCAATGGCCAGCAGCACAACTCCAATGGGCAAACCCAATTTAATGGACCTGTTAGAGTGCACTTAAGCTGTAATACATATAAAATGGTCTACAAATATATGTCATAGTTTATATATCTAATCTCATCTATAATAAGTGACGAATCTCAAAGAGACAAGTCCAGTCACAATAATATAAAATGATCTGTCCAACCAAAGCAATCAAAATAATGTCACGAGGAATAACCCGTCAACAAAATAGAAAGAAAAATAACTCAAAGTATAATATCTAGAAGTCACTACAAGATCAAATATCTACGAACACTAAGTATAGTAAATGAATAGTGAGAATACTTTGTGCTCAAGAGAAGTCCTCCGGAACAACCTCATCCTCTGCAACCTATACGTCTCCAATAGTAGCACATGCCCCATAAACCTCGGAATAGCTCTCATTGTCTATACTTGGGAACATAATCCGGATCCAGGTTCTCAGGGGACATGGCAAGGTACAATAAACACTCAAGCCAAAATAAAATACAGTAAGTAAGAACAGATCCTCAGGACAAGCTATGTAACTAGCTAAGTAAAATACAAATGAGAGTATCACTAGTACTCAGGCTGAGACCACTACAGGCTCTGTGTCGGGGAGCCCATAGGAGCAAGTAGTATCTCGTAGGGCCAGTT
>JAYESA010000008.1:16560730-16583230 GCA_036927795.1 Iris macrosiphon
TGGTACAAGTTTTATTGCGAATTGACGAGTACACACGAAGTTATGGCGAGATGTCGGATTAGGCCAATACGATATTTTTCGGCGGATACGCGTTGATTTCGGAATGCACACACGTCCAAATCAAGTTTCGCGAAAGCTCACACGTCCGCGTTCATGTTATGTACCTTTCGGTGCAATCTACACGCGATGACGTGGCCTCGTTTGGCGGGATGCATCCCGTATCAGAGATTTTTGGTGTTTTAAAAATAAGTTTTTGGTCGTTTTGGAATCAGAATAATTTAACCATTAACGCAAACTAATAAAAACTAAAATAACAGTAAAAATCTTGGTTATATTGTGAAGAAGTTCTTTCAATTATATTTTGAAAATAATTAACGAGTTGGTAAAATTTTGGACATGAACAGGGGTACTTGGACTGAATTTCTAGACTGTTTTTGAATAATTTTTCGGCCAACTTTTGGTCGATTTTTCGATCAAACTGGGTGCCTAAATTCGTTCCACTTGAAAGAAATCCTAGGGAGTTAGGTTATGAATATACCAGCGAATATGGGACACGAAACGGACGAGCGAGGAGGGCAGAAACTTTACTTGAAGGGGGCGCACCTGCCAGCTGCTGTGGACGCGGGGGCGGATCTGCGGCGGCTGTTGCTGCTGCTAGGCGCGGCGGCGCTGCGACGGCGGTCGGCGAGGGGTCAAGGTGGTCGCCTGGGTGGAGGCATGGGTGATGGTGGAGGTGGTTTGGTTTAGGGTTAGGGTTTAGCATGCATATATATATATATATATATATATATATATATATATATATATATATATATATTCATATATATAGTGAGAGAGATGAGGAAGGAATTGCTGGTGAGGGTCTGGGTAGATTAGTTAGGATTTGGGTTTCGGGTTAATGGGTTTGGGTTAATGGGTTTTATTTTATTTTTTTTATTTTTCTTTTGTTTTATTTATGCATAATTATATGTAAAACAATTCCCAAAAATAGTTAGGCACTTGGAAAAAATTCTAAAAAATCTATATTTCCTCCAACAAATAATTACAACCAAATTTATATCAATTAAAAAGGTAATTACTAAATATGAATGAATATTAAATTAATTAAATAAGTCCATAAATTTTATTTTCTACTTAATATTATATTAGGAGCATGCAGAGGGTTCAGATAACGCAACTCGAGTGTCATGTACGTAATAGGACCAGTTAGGCTCATAACATGGATTTAGTTGGAAGCAATGGGTTTGTGTGGCATGTTAAAATTGTACGCCATGAAAAAAAGGTTAATTAATCATCATTTCCTCGTAATTGTGTCACAAAAGTTGTGCGACCAAAATAAGGCATGGGATTGCGAATTTGTGAGGGACAGTCATGGCAGGAGCCTAATTTGACTCGTCTAAGTCGAGCATGCTAAGTTGGTTAGAAGGGAAAGACTAGTGTTGCACTCAATATTTTAAAACCATGGTGGTTGGTTTCCAAAGTTTAATTAGATTATCGAATAAATATTTAAAATAAAAAAAATTATTATTTACCGAACTAACCCTATATAAAAATCAGGGTGCTCACAATATACGGTTCTCTAAGTAAGTATGCAGAGTCAGGTTCTATCACTCTTCTTATGAGCACTATCTTCTTAGCACAAGAAGTTATAAAATTATATTCTTTATTAGGCGTGAAAGAATCAGAGAATGAAGTTATGTCCACTCACCAAGATCAGTCGTCTTGTGTTTTGATCGGAGAACTCTTCGAGAAGGCTTCCACTCGAGCCAGCAAAGTGATATCTCTTGTACATAGTGCCATCGTGGAGCGGGGCACTACATACTTACCCACCGAGAAAAAGTTGTATCCTCGAAACTCAAGAAAAACTTTCGATATCCAGAGCAGCGTAGCCCTCATCCCTTGCCATCCTTAATCGATAAAACTCTAGCAATCAGAAATCGTATCTCTCAAGCAATAAATCAATCCAGAAAACTTTTGCCGGCATCTTTGAGAATATTTACGGATTCATTGTGTCACACCCCAGTCCCAAAATACGTAGGACCAGGAATACGCAACATGCCAGCTACGCATTCGACCAGACTCTAGTCTGACTCGAATACGTATAAGCTGTATAATAATGGTCACTATCTAAATAATCCAGTAAATATAAATATCTATGTCTCAATCCACAATGAACAGAAATACACAAGAATGAGCTACATGTGCTAAAGTCGGCCGCCCAATAACACACAAACTTGAATAGACTCGAGAAGAAATAAGAGTCTATAAAAACTAGGCTACAACAGCAGATGAATAAATAATATGAATAAAATAACCATAACGCCGGTAGAAATGATATAAGTACCTGGTACCAATGCCTGCAAAACAAGCAACTCCATCAGCAACTCCCAAGGCTCCGTAATCGTCTATGCTGCAAAACTGGCAGGGGACCAGGTCCTCAGAGGGACGTAACAAGGTACAAAAATACAGCATGCCATAGTATAACAGAAAGAAACAAGTGCAACACTTGTGTAATCTAGCATAACCACCTAAGTGAGACACTATTTTGAAGACAATGTTCAACGTGTAGTCTGTCTGAAATAAAACCGTAGCTCCGGACACGGAGACACACGGGACGTACCGCAGCTCCGAGCAAAGAGTCACACTGGTGATACTACTCCGGATACAGAAATACTACATAAATAGGACAGATACATATATATATAGCACGTGCAGAGGAGCCCAAACGTCTAGTAACTGTCTTCTCCTCCCAAAGCGGTCAACGAGGGTTCGCTGAACCTGAACCTCTATCTAACAGTCTCGTCATACTGAAGTAACTATCAATAATCATGACCCTAAAGTTGTTCCAATTTTTGGTCACACTGACAGTATCAGGATACAGGAAATCTGGCATGATGACGGTGTCTGAATGTGTCCTAGGGTTATGACGTAACCAAGTGTATACATCAAGATGTTGCGAACATCTATCAATCGTTACCAGACGTTACCGACGAACGTCTGCACCCGGTTATGACCCGGACGCGAAGTAACAATTCTGATCCAAAGTACGCACAATGCATTTAATAAATAAATAGAAACCTGATAACTGAAATACAGGATGGAAAGGTACACTTGCCTGGAAGCCAGGCGAAGATTCGAACCCGAACTCGCCAAGGAAGTAGTAGATCAAGATGGAAACTGGAGCAGATGTCTTCGGATGCTGTCACAAATATCACCAACAGTTTCAAAATGAGTGAGATACTCACAAAAGCATATACACACGTCCAATTTGGACACAGTGGCAAAAATAAAAAATTTGGTCAATACGGGGTTCACAAGTGGGCCACGTCTTGCACCGAAAAATGTGCCAAAGATAAGGTTCTCCAAATTTATCAAACTTAGTGTCTACGAGTCTAGAACGATGATACGAATCCAATGGAACATTCAGAACTAGATTACGATAAGTCGATCACGAAATTGCCCGTCATGTGGAACTGTGGGGCCCATGAAACGACATTTCGTCAACGTTCTCAGAATCGAACCAAACTTGGGTCACAGGGCCAGCGTAATGCTGCGAATCTGATGGCATAAGTTTCGTTGCGAAATGATAGGCACATACAAAATTAGGACGAGTATCAAAATACGTCGATATGGTGCTTTTCGACGGATACGTGTTGATTTCGGTGTGCACGCACATTCGAATCAAGTTCCGCGAAAGCCCACACATCCACGTTGATGACACGCACCTTTTGGTGCAATCGGTACATGACGAGGTTGCCCGGATTGACGGGACCAACTCCGTATCGGGAGGTATCATGGGTTTATAAAATAGTTTTTTCCAAGAATTAGAATTCTAATTACTAATAATACAATGCAAACTAAAATATTCTAAATAAACACACAGCAACTAGGTTAAGTAGGGTTCATACCCGAAGAGTCGGTTCAAGTATCGGTTGCGCGAGGAGGGAGATATCGCTTCATGAATCGGGAAGGTTGAACTCAGTTTCTGCACACGGGTTCGAGCCGCGGTTCCTCGTGGCCTCGGGGAGGGGCCATGACGGCGATGGCTCACGATGGCAGGTCGATGGCAGAAGCGACGGGGGAGGTGATTGTTCCTGTGAGGTGGCGGTGATGGTGGTGCTCCGTGGTGGTTCGTGGAGACGCGGCTGCGGGGATGGCAGCGGGTGATTGCTGCAGATGGAGGTGTTGGTAGTGGTGGTTGCGGTGGAGCTGGCCGAGGGTGGTAAGGATGATGGCAGGGGAGATCGAGGGTGGTCGTGGTGGTGCTGGAGGTGGTCGTAGAGGGAGTCATGCGGTGGCAGAGGTGATTGCGGCGGTGAAGGCTGCTGGAGGAGGTGATGGTGCAGCAGAGGTTGGTGCTCGAGGAGGCTGCTGCTGGAAGTCTGATGCAGCGACGGTGGTGGCGTGAACTCGCTGCGGTGAGTCTCGCCGGAGTAGCGGGTGGCCAAGATGGAGGTGTAGGTATAGCAGCGGGAGGCTCGGTGAGGCTGCTGGCCGGAGAATGGTGTAGGTCGGTCGGGTTGGTGCTGGTAACGATGATGATGAGGAGAGGAGGTTGGATCTCGGGTGAACGTCGGCTGCGGTGGATGCAGCAACGGGTGGTGGTCGATGAGTATGGGTGTAGGCGGTCGATGGCACATCGGGATAGAGGGGAAGACGCGGTGTGTTGGCCAGGAGGGGCGACAGCAGTAGCTCGTCGGAGTTATAGAGGTACGAGGCCGGTCGGGCTGAAGGCCGGTGGAGATGGTTGACGCTCGGGTTGAAGAAGGAGAAGAGGAGGAAGAAGAAGAAGCAAAATGGAGGAGTGGTGTTCAGCTGAGAAGTGAAGGGAAGAGAGAGGAGAAAGAGAGAGGGAGTTTTCTATGCTCCTTAGGATTAGGGCCGGCATTGGGAAAGGGAGGTGAAGGAGAGATTATATAGGTGAGTGTGTGGTGAGGATGAGTTTCAATTTTGAATGGAGGGTCCAGATTTCATATGAAAGAAATGTACATCCAAAGGGGAGATAGGGGTTGATTTGACCGGTCAAGAGAGGGAGAGGGGGTTTCTTCATTGGCCTTGGCCAATAGGGTGGTGACACCTATTTCCATATTTGTAAATAAGCCCCTTAACTTTTGGATAATTGCACATACATGAAAAATAATAAAGATTTGGTGTGGAAAGTGGTGTTTGGTGTTATGTAGGGTGAGGGGGTGTTGTGTGTTATGCATGGGCTTAATGAATGGGATATTGGGTTAAATTGAGGTTAAGTTGGGATTAGTCAAAGTTGGTATCCCCAATTTAATTAAAATAAAATGTCATGTGCTCTTAAAATAAATGGGGGTACATGGGGTCTTAATTAGGAGTGACACAAAGGTCATAAAAGGTGTAGGCTTGGTGTCAGTCTTGGTCCCTTTAATTGGTTCGGCTTAATGGATTGAGTTTGTGTCCCAAAATGGATGGCAACGACAAAGGTACACGACACAGGATTAAAGAACGGATTTCGGGACCGGAAAGTTGTACAATTAAATTAGAGCACAAGGGATTGTGTATGTGAGTGACAGAAAAGTCCAGCACCTAGGTTGGCTTGTCAAGTCAAGAGTGTAACAATTAGTTAGAAATTAAGGGCTAATGTTGGGCTCGAAATATTGTGACAACGTTAGGGTGCACCTAGGGTTTAATTAAAGAACCAGTCAATTTTAACATAATTTATAACCTCAAATACCATATGCTAAACCAAAATTTGCTAACCATAACCAGTCTACCTTAAAAAGAATTTGAGGGGGTTTACACATTGTATGTAATGCTCTTTGCGGCAATGATATTAAGTGGCAAGAAAACAACTTGAGTTGAAGCAAAGCAACAGAATGGCCAAAGGATCGAGTTGCTCTGGTACCATTATGTCATGCCCCGGTCCCACAAGGGCCGTTCATCCTCGCTTGGGACCTTGCAAAATCGACCGTCCTCGCTTGGACGTGATGTCGTGCAAACCTAAGTTGCGTTTGCACAAGGCCAGATCTTGAACAAGTACAAAATAAGTTATTCAGAGAAAGAGCAGCGGCACAACATAGCAAAAAAGTAAAGAACACAATGGCATAAGAAAATAAGCTCTTTATTGATATTCAAGAAGTGATACAAGCGACGCTTGGCCAAGATTTATAATTCGCTCAAGCTTTCTCTCTCTCTCTCTCTCTCTCTCTCTATCGATTACAATGACATCGTTCCATACGTTACATCTCTTTATACATAAAATATCTCAAAATATCTTAATACGGCTTAAGGCATCAACTCCAGATTTTTGACTCCTGAGGATGAGGATGAGGCTCAGCTATCACTTATTCAAACAATCCAGCACCTGCGAACAAAACTGACGAATAGAAGCAACACTCTCTAAAACCAACACTAACCAATACTAAGTAAGCATGTGATAAAATATTATATTATTACTGATCTTGCTACTTTTTACCTAGGTTCGTTTCATGCAATACATGATTAAGTCAGATTACTTCTTTCGAAAACATATCTTTGAAAACATTTTGCATATTCAATTCATTCATGCATACTATAGGGACAGTGTTCTATCATGCAGTACACAACATGTATCGTAAGCCATATTCATTTTTTTATAGACAAGCATATAAGTTCTCTTGTCAAGCATAGTAATGATCATTTATTTTATAAATCAGGCAGGCAAGCATTCTTTTAGCATATACAGTTCTCTAAGTAAACATGTAGAGTCAGGTTCTATCACTCTTCTTATGAACACTATCTTCTTAGCACAAGCATTTATAAAACCATGTTCTTTATTAGGCGCGAAGAATCAGAGAATGAAGTTCTGTCCACTCACCAAGATCAGTCGTCTTGTGTTTCAATCGAAGAACACTTCGAGAAGACTTCCGCTCGAGCCAGCAAAGTGATATCTCTTGTACATAGTGTCATCGCGGAGTGGGGCACTACAAAACCTGCTACATAAATCAAATATATTTGTCGACCCAAATCTAATTTCATAAACTATATTTCCTCAAATATGATGTTGAAATATTTACAACCAATCCAGAACTTAACATAAAAAGTAATAATCAAACAATCTCAAACAAGTTTGAAAGTAAGAAATACTTCAAAATACACAACAATAATAACCTGGTGAAGAAAGAAAATACAAGAAGAATACAAAGAATAAAATTTTGGCTAAGAGTCCATAGTCAAAATCGGAGCAAGAAAGTAATTTCCAAACCCATATATACCTCATCACTGCTAAAATAGGAAAGTTTTTTTTGGGCAGCTTGCTGGAACAAAATAAGCAATTGAGGCTTCATATAGTCTCATTATAAGCTCACAATAAATTATATAAGTCCCACTATTTGGTAGAGTATTAAAGTGGCTTAGTTTTTGGGAGAGAAGAGACGTGCAGTTTTTGTCCTAAATATTCGATCAAATATTGCTTTTGCAGCCAGCAACATATATTCAGCATTGTAGAGAAGACCTAAAAAACCAGCAACTTAATTTAACAAGCATCGAACAAGTCAGCATCATGTATTCAGCATGTATTGGATCAAATATTGTTATATGAAACCAGCAGCATATATTCAGCATGCGAGTTACAACCCAGAATCAGTAAAAATAAAACCACCATTTTTGAAATAAAACCAGCATCAACAATGAAACAAAGCAAATAAATAATATTGGCTCAGAGTGTACATGATTTTATATTATTGGAAAACTAGCAAAGATGGTTACCTCTTCAACCTTTGTATTATGTGATGAGGAATGCAACAAAGTACCTCTTCAACCCATCACACTACAAAGGGAATGTCACCAATTTCACTTGTATTTAAATTATCCAAATATCCCATATATGTCCCCCCCCTCATCACAACCCATAAGAAAATAAGATATAAAATAAGTTCAAAGAAATAAAAATAAAAATATTAAAGATGTCAAAACTTGTAAGCAAAATAAAAGTGCAGATATTACAATATTTTTCAAAACAAGTTCAGTGACTATAGTGTTGCCTCTAGAAGAAGAAGTTATACAACGGGAAAATGAAAACACAAATGACCCTCAAAAGCCAAATATGATACATTCTAATGGTCTTCATAGGGGCTAGTTGTAGTTTGGGAGTATGCATAGGTGGTTTTGCATATATTGGCTTTTGAAAGTATCCAAAAACTTCTTGCCTATCTTCACATTTGAAGTAGCAAGCACCTTTATACCCATAAACTTGATAATATCATTGGACCCACTTGTATAGACACCAGGTACTCTTTCCTTGAGGACAACATAGTAAGCCATGGTGTTGTTTATGGCTATAGTATATCCAAAGTTGGAATAAAAGCAGGAAATATAGGAACTAAAACACATAGATCTAGTAGAGAGGCCCAAAGTCAAGTGTTGGCCCTAAATATTACACATTCTAGGCCTATTAGATGCCCAAAGTTTGAGAGGCAGCACATAGTACAAGTATTCTTGCACCCAAATATTACAGAGTTTAAGTCTAAAACTGTATTCAGATTAGTAGTACAAATATGTATACAAAAGTGCAGCTCTACTAAACTACAGTAGAAATATGTACACAAAAGTGCAGCTATATTAAACTGCTTTATGAATAAAACCATGGGGACATAAACTTCTTCAGGTAGAACTAGTCCTCATTTAGGGGGAGCATCCTGGATTTGAAAGCCTCCAACCATTTGCTACGTTGTGCTATGGGCAAACCTATAAACCATTTAGCATCTCGATGATTATCTATAAGATAATCATAAGCAGCATTCATGATGTCCACTTCATAATAGTCCACTAGATCCCATACCTTACAATCCAACTTTTCAACATGATCCCCCACAAACCCTGTCTCTAGTGCATGACCAATTACTGTCAAAGAGTTTACCAAGTTAGGCATGTACTCATCCGCCATCTCTCTACAGCGCTTGTAACCAGATAATTGTGAGCTTTTTAATTTACTTGTTATCTTAGTTGGGATAGAAGACTTGCTAGGTTCCATGTTTTCACCTATAGGCTCCTCATTGACATCATCCAAATTAACAACCTCATTCTCATTACCACCATATTTCTCATAGCAAGATCTAGATTGACTACCAGTAGCATGGTCATCCCCACATGCCACCCTCAACAAATCATAGTTTCGTAAGAGTTTGTTGATGTAGAGACACAATCTTGATTTAGCCTATATTTAGCTATAAGTAACACAACTTTGCTACCATAAATATGAAAGTAATTATAACAAATTTGTATCTTATTTCTACATGTTACCGTATCAAGATCGTTATAGGTTTCCTCATAAAAAATTACAGTTTTACTTTCCTCATCTATCTAGCCCCTGACATGTCCTTAGACTTCAAAATATTTAACCATTTAGTCTTTTGCACTCTTAGGTGGTTATGTACATTATCATTTGTATTACTCTCACCATACTTTTCATTCACGACAGCAGCTCCTCTTTGTAAAGAATATTTTTTAAAGTTTTTGTCCGGCTTACCACGGTTATTTGCCTCATCACAAAGAACTGTTAGGAGCAAGTCTGTATGAGATTGATGCCAAAGTTTGTTCCTTTGACTCCCCTTCTTTGTATTATTCTTTTTAGCAGGGGATGTGGCAACTACCTCATTGTTTTCTCTTTCCGGATTAGATCCTTCACTTTGGATATACGAATATGAATCCATGTAAGGATCCATCGTTCTACTCCAATTAATGTTTGGTAAGGAGTTACTATATGAAAATGCAGGTGGGCATGATTGGAAAAGTCTTATTGTTTCTTTACCTAAAGAAGCACCCCCTAGCTTAGGAGGGGCAAAAGGGCTATTACCATGTTTCCCAAAATTATTAGACATTTCACTTGTAAAGATACGATACAAGTTTAAGGCAGGCATGTAGGTACTAACAGTTTAGTTATAAACTGATTCATAACACACTTAATATATGACTGAGCATACTCAACATAAAGCAAAAAGAAGTGAAAGTTAAAACTGAAGTTAACATATTGGCAACAAAGCAGACTCAACATAAAGCAAATAATATTAGACTGAAAACAAAAATATTACCAAAAAAGATTAAATGTACCAAAATGAAACTATTTTACACTTTGCAAAAACTAGAGACTCACAGTCTTCCAAAAAAAAATGAAATATTTGGGGACATGATTAGGTACCCTTTCCCTGGCAGTAATCATGCTACATTTCAGCTGCTATATTGTCACAATTTTTTTTCCATGCCTTCTTCATGCTTCTTTGTTCATCTTGTGAACTATTTTGCATGAATTGGTCGAATTGATATATGCTCTCATTTTTGAACGTTGTCGATGCATCTTTGTCAACTTCATCAAATCTAATCCATCATTAGGATCTACTTCAAGTATAAAATTATGCAAAACACAAGAGACAATTACAAGGTCAACTTGGGTGGGGAAAGAGTAAAAAATTTTGGATAAATTTTTTTGGATCCTAGAATGCAAAACTGATTCTTAAGTGTATCAAATGCACATTCTATTTTACTTTGCAATTTTGAATGCCTCCAATTGAAGATCTTATTTGCCTTACTAGGTTCACATCATTTGGTTTGGGATAGATGGTACCTCACACCATGATAAGGGGCTATGAATCCAGGCATAGTTGTATATCCAACATCCACTAGATAATACTTGCCTACAATGATATATATACAAGACACTTATAAGTTTTGGTCAGAACGATCCTCTAGACAAACTGAAGACCATTAAAAAACCACTAGCTAACAATTATATAGTTAAAATAAATATTACCTTCAATATTTTTAATTTCATTTGGGGGAGTCCTAGAGAGGGCATCCTTCAAAACTGTCATATAACTAACAGCCCCCTCCCAACCAGCTAATACGTAGGAGAACTTCTTAATTATTCGGGTTAGCAGCGGCTAATACATTTTTTGTAAGTATATCCTTCCTACCCCTAAAACGAGGGGCCTCTGATAAAGTCAATGTGGCTTGGATGTGGGTTCCATCTATCAACCCGATACAATCCTATATTTTATTTAATTAGGTTAGTTAACTAATTTATGTTACTAACAAATATGAATTAAGTAGACGTGAGGTAATAATTACCTGAAAATAAGAAAACCATTCAGAGTTTTGCCTTATCTCAATTGTTGTTTCAGGTCCAGGTTGCTTCATCACCATTTCACGTAGGGTAAATATAGACCCTACAAGATTAAAGTATGCTGAAATGGTTTCACCCGAATGCACAAAGTCAACAGTACATACTTTATTTTTTGACGTATGCCCTAATATGTACAGAAATATTGCAGCTTGTTCTTCCACACAATCCCAACGACTATCTCGAAATGATCCATTGCTCCTTAGCATACGTACTAAGGTATAGAAGGATGTCGTGCTCATCCTAAGATAGGATACACATTTGTCTTTTCTTCCCCACAAAATTTGATATGTGTATTGTAACCACCAAAAAATAGGACTACGGGTATTTTAGTAATTTTGCTAGTAGTTAATTAGTGATTAGCCTAGAATTAATTAGTGCTCATTTATCATGGATAGAATATTCTATTTAGATTAATTAGATACTCTCTATAACCAATTAGATTTTTTTCTAACCAAAAGATTTCATTCATGACAATTCTAGAAACAATTAGGGAGTAGAATGACAACTTGTGATTCCCTCAACCACACCCACTATATATGGCCTACTCTCTCTCTCTCTCTCTCTCTCTCTCTCTCTCTCTCTCTCTCTCCGGCCATTTTATTTTTTTTCCCAATTCTTCTTCTTCCTAAATTCTTCTTCTCCACCAATTTATTGTATTTCCCACCAATTTCTAGATCTAGAATTTGAATTCCAACACCAATTGTCCACCAAATCCACTCATTCTTCTTCCATTAGAGAGCTAGAAGCTTGGAGAACAAAAGAAATCTTGGAGAGAATTCCAAACAAAGAGGATCATGTCTGATTCAACTTTCTCGTATCCAAATTCGAAGTTCTTCATAGGAGACACATACAAATTGGGTAATTCTCTAATTTCTACCAATTTTATGGTTTGGAACACCAATTAAACCCATAAAAACTCTCTCATAAGTAAAATTGACTCTCTAATGGTAGATCTAGGTGTTAGAGGCCTCAAATTTGGTAGATCTAGGTTTTTACCATGTAGAATAATAGTTTTTATGCTCAATTTGGTGGAATTATAAATTGTGTCCACCAAGTATTTGTATTATGTCCTCTATAGGACTTTTGGTGTCTAATTGTGTTATGCTTGTGTTCTTGTGTCCATAATTAGATACTTAGAGTTCGATACGCCATGATACGTATAGGTAGATTTGACAATTTGGGTGTATTGGGGTCTCTTTGTGTTAATTTCTATATATTGTACTAGATCTAAGTATTATATAGATTCATGACTAGTTCTATATATAATAGTTTATGTTTCACGGGGTATTGGTTGGGTCATTGGCATTTTTAGTTGCGGTATCATGGTGATTTAGTGGTTGGTGTGTGTGTGTGTGTGTGTGTGTGTGTGTGTGTGTGTGTGTGTCTATATAGTATGTGTTTATATATGTTGTGTGTATTAGAGAAGGAGTGAGATCTGTGTTGGAGAGAGTTTTGAGTGCATAAGAGGATGTGTGTGTGTGTGTGTGTGTGTGTGTGTGTGTGTTTGAGAGCATGAGAGGGTCTGTTTAGGACTGACACAGCAGTGTGCAGCAGGGTATTTCCTGCAGGGAATTATATGTGAGTGTTGTTAACCAAGAGAATAAGAGAGAGTTGTGTGTAAATGTGATGTGCACAGATGTTCACATATATGGTTAGTTAAGGTATATCCTGGAGGGAATTATGCAGCTCACGTAAGTGAAGATATGTGTATATACAACATGGTGTCATGAGGATTGTGTTGAAGGTATGGGGATATGTTGCACTGCATATAGCAGCAACTAGTTGTTGTAGGATCATAGAACAGCAGTGAGCTGGGGGAGAAGGGTCTGGTCTGGGTAATGTGTGCAGTGGGAGAGAGTAGGGACAGTAGCAGTTGCCCACGGTAACAAGTGAAGAAGGAGTGCGTAGGTTTAGTTGTAGAAACTGTAGGCATCACAGCAGCTACACTAATATACAATATTAATTGGGTATTCAGCCGCATTAACTTGGAAACATGCAGGCAATACCCTGCAGGAAATCTAGTGCAAGCCAAGCAGCGAATAGGTGTATCAGATATACAGTGCCACATGTGCAAATAAGGGTTGTAGGTGATTGTAAATGGGCATCAAATAGTGTTATATAGGTGGTTATAAGTGAGGTATCAGTGGGTAAAGTTCATGGGTTGATAATTGTATGAGTGTATGCAGGTTTCCAGTAAAGGGGTGTCTATGCATCGACACTACATGAGTATCTCATGTATCAGTTAGATAAGTGATTTTATGGGGGTGGGGTGTCCTAGTAGCAATGAGTGTTTTAGTGTTAGGAATACTAGTGTGAGTGTCCATTGGAAGTGATAGCTTGAGTATCCAAGTGGGTATCTATGTATAGAAAAGTATGTATCAATGTGATACAAGTGTGTTGGTATCAAGATACCAATTTAGTGTGGGTAACCTAGTTAGTACCAAGGTATTAGGACTAAAATGGGATAATATCTCGAATATGTGATAAGTGCCTAGGATATGGGTTAAGGTATTAGGTAAATAGCTAAGGTAAGATGTGATACTAGTATATATATATATATATATATATATATATATATATATATATATATATATATATATATATATATATATATATAATATTTGATATCTAGAATACCTATTCCTATAGGATATGACTAGAAACCTTGAAGTAGTTTGGTAATAGTTAAGATAACTGCATAGGCTAACCAAATAGGTATTGAAGAACCTAAAAATAGGTATTGACCTAGTTTTACCATATTGATCTAGAATTGACCTAGAAACATAAAATAAGGTTATTTAAGCTTGTTTATGATTCCAAATCACCTTTTGACAATAAAAATCTATATATAGGTCACTTGGACTCTAGTTCAGACAGACTTATGTTCACAGCTCAGGACCACAGACGAGTACATTCTCTGGTAGTTTTATTTACTTTATAATTACTATGATACACATACTTGGTGATGTTATACATAATTTCTGACACTATGGTACACAGATTAGTATATACTGGACCCTCAGTCATGAGATATTACCTTCATATTTGGATATTGTTCATCGTATTGATAGTAGACATTGATCATCGTACTGATATTAGATATTTTATTGTGATTCATATGTTGTGACATGTCATGGTTGGATTCATTGTAATGGTCAGAGCGGAGAAGTAGTAGTTAGATATGTGATCATATCTTTAGACATTGTGGTAGTGTAGACATTGTGAGAGCTAATCATATACCTCACGTATGATTAGCCAGATCTTATTAGACCTTGTGCAAGTTTTCAAGTCAATCACATATCAAAACTAGTATTTTAAAATACTTAGTTAGTTACAGATCTTCTCTATTTCTTTACATATATGTTGATGGTGCCATGTTGCTCTCATTTACTTTTTTCTCTTATTGCCATGACTCGATTACAATTCTACATTCTCATCATGTATTATATTTACTATTACTATTTTATAGTCTTTATCATTTAATTAGAACTATTGTTGGAGTTATGCTCGTTCTATCCTGACTAGATAACATATTTAGGAGTTGTTGTGTCCCGCGTTCCTAGACTTCAAGGTGATGCTCTAGTCGAGTCTGCTCCTACACCGTGGATCATGAGGTGACATCTGTAGAAATATAGACTAGTATTTCTTATTTCTTATTTCTGTATCACGCTCTAGTTTCATTTCTCTTAGTTAGTTGTTTTGATTATTTTCTTTATTATATCCTCCTTAGTATACTGTGACTGAGTTATGATGAAACTAGTTAATCTTCTATAGTTGCGATAAATTTCATTGAGGTCTAGACAATGTTCTAACGTTGATGCTGTAGCGTAGGCTAGATGTACTACATACTCGTGTCCCGATCATCCGGGTGCGGGTCGTGACACATTTTTATGGTAGCCCATGAAGGTCTCATCTTCGCAATTAGTGTCGTATCGTAGTAGTACTTCGGCTTAGTCGTACTACTGCAAGCCTGTAATAGTTTAGGATTGATGGATTATAGAAAGTATGGTACTCAATCACATATTAGGATTTCTTAAAAGAATCCTAATATGACCCTTGAGAATCTTCTTATAAACCCTATTTTGAATCTTTTTCCACTTGCTTTCATTCACGTTCACGTTCACCTTCACCTTAACTTGTTCGTTGTTGAATTTAATTCTTATATCAAGATGAATTTTATGGACTATATTGAGGTATATTCTGATGATATATTTTGATGAGAATAGTGAGAAAGGTAGCCATCTATCTTAGTTATGGAGTCTAGAGTTTATCGCAGCCATACTAGTTGGCATGGCGAGAACGTAGAGACCTTATTTTAGATATACATATCTTAGTTATGGAATTTAGAGTTTCTCGCAGCCATACTAGTTGGCGTGGCAGAAATTCTAGATAACATTATTATAGAGGTACATACCTTAGTTATGGAATATATAGTTTATCGCAGCTATGCTTACTGGCGTGACAAAATTTTTGGGTAACATAATTTTGGATAGACGGATGTATTATCAAATTTTATCTTAAATTTGTCTTAACTTATCATCTCTATCATTCAAACCTTGTTATCATTCAAACTTTGGGTAGAAAGTATTGTATATGTTTATATTGATACCAAGATACATGTGAGTATCCTAGAGTATTAAGTGCATGTGTCAAGTACAGTTAAAGAGTTAGTGTCTGTGTACTAAGGGTGCCTAGAGTGTGTAAGTATTCAGGGTGTATCAAGATTAGGATGAGTAATAAGTGATATATGTAGTGTGCCAGTCTAGTATCAGGGAGTTTATTGTAGGTAATATTATTAGCTAAGTGTATTAGTATAATATTGACATAGGGTATATAAGGGAGTATAATGGGGAGTAGGAGTGCAGGTGGTCCAGGCAGTAAAAAAAAAAGGAGTGGCATGTGTAGGAGTTAGTGTCTTATGTAGACAGTGTCAGGAATTTGGATAGGTATCCTATAGATAATTTCCTATAGTGGTGTATCAATAAAATACATGATTGTAGGGTATTGAGTGTCATGAGTATGTGACTAGTGTCAGTACCAAGCATAGTATCCATGTCAAGTGTCATGGTGTATATAAGTAGGTATGGGGTATCTGTAAATATAGGTAATACCTGGGTATAGGTTCTGAGATCATTAAGTATACATATAAATAGGTGTTTTTATACCCCCTATGAAGCTCTATCTACTTAAGTACTTAATGTCCTTTCTCCTATAACCTAAGATAGGGATGGTTATAGGCTTCTTGTTCATATTTCGGAGGGTGTATAGGAACTCTTTTGAACTATTATAGTTGATTGCATTCCTTAGTTATATCCAATCCTTCTTGTCTTCGTTATATTCTTCCTGATATGAAGAATTTTCTAGATTCTATTTACCTTGAGAGGTAACGTATAATTGCTCGCTTGCATGTTTTCTTCCTATACTGGTGCCTATCTTAAATTTTGAGTACAAAATTTTTATAAGGGGAGTATGATTGTAACCACCTAAAATTAGGACTAGGGGTATTTTAGTAATTTTATTAGTAGTTAATTATATAGTTATAGTTAATTAGTGATTAGCCTAGAATTAATTAGTGCTCATTTGCCATGGATAAAATATTAGATTTAGATTAACTAGATACTCTCCATAACCAATTAGATTCCTTCATAACCAAATACTACAAAAATATACTATTTTAGCGACGGATAATGGAATTATCCGTCGCTAAAATACATATTTTCGTCGCTATTTGCATTTAGCGACTGATTAGTGACAAAAATATTTCGTCAGAAAAATTAATGTCGCTACAGAAATTTCGTCGCTAATCCGTCGATAAATCGACGGATTATCGACGAATTGAGGAACATAAATCCAGCGACAGATCAGTGACGTATAATTTTGTCGCTAAATTTTTTGACTACTTATCGACAAAATAGCGACAGATTATGTGAGCCCAAAATTTGCCAAAATTTTTAGAAGGTTTTGCACATTCAGGGCTCACAGGGTTCGTCGCTAATCCATCTCTAAGTCGTCACTCTCTGTGACAGATTAGCGACGGATGTTAGCGACGGACTCTGATACATGTTTAGTATATTTGTATGTATCTAGACTTTTTAGCGACGGATAGTCCGTCACTAGGTAGTCGCTGGCCTGAGATTTTTTGTCGATAATCCGTCGCTAGCCTAAGATTTTTTAGATTTTTTGTCGCTATTACGTCGCAAGTCCATCGCTAAAGGTAATATTTTTGCCATAAATCAATTTCTGCTGAGCATATACCTGTTATACATTCACCAATTTTCACACAAATAAATTTTAAACAAGTAAATTATACACAAACTAATAAAACCCACACAAACATGTATAAATATTATCTATATAATAAAATAATAAAGTAGAGTAATCCAAACATGTACAAATAACTGTTATACAATACCACAGAGTCAAATAAATATAATCAAGTCAAAAAAATACAACCAACTCAAAAAATCCCACAAACTCAAAAAATTTATCAAGTCGACGGTGGAGGCGGAGGCGGCGGTGGTTATCGGCTAGCCATATACTATGCCACAGCCATAGCGATGATATCATGTAGATCATTAGGAGCAACGGCATACGGAGCAGTGGCAGGAGTCGTCGAAGAAGCTGGATGACCCATCGATGCCGTCGAAGGATCTGGAGCCGTCAGAGTAGCTGGAGGACCAAATGTAGTAGCCGTCGGAGGAGCCGTTGTAGTAGACATCGGAGGAGCAGGTGCTACAGCATCACGAGTGTCTATCAACTGTCGGACCAGCCCATGTAGCTCATGCACAGTCATCGTGAGCTACTCCAGAGATATCGCACCAGAAGGAACGTCGGAGCTAGGCACTGATGGAGTAGCCGTCGGAGGAGCTCTGAAAAGAACCGACGGCTGGGATACCGACGATCCGGTACCATACACGCTGCCGTATTTCCTTCTCCTGACAACCTATACCCACCGATCGTTTCTCTCAGTCGGCGTACTGCTCTCATACCCCCTCTAACGTCTTATACGTCTCAAATATTTATTTATATAAATATGTTTAGAATTAAGGATTTTAGAGTTATATGTGCTATATTTGATTTTGGTGAGTATCATATTAGATACTATATATCATAGTATATGTATATAATTTGAGTTATATTTTCTATATTTGATTTCCATGATATCTTAAAATAGGATATTAACTAAGGTTCAAAGTATCAAAATCGGTATCGGACCATTCCTATGAGGTTTAAAGTAAATTGAATAAAATTATAATTTTAAGTATTTACAGTATTTACACTGTTGTTTCTTAAAATAGGATATTAACCAACGTGCATAATTTTAAGTATTTACAGTATTTTTCTTAGTTTTTTTGAAATTGAATGAAATAGTAATCACCATTGTCGATTAATTTACATGTGATAGATAAGTTTTCCTCTTTTATATTCTTTAACAATATTAATATAACATAATATAACTTCATAAACCATTAGAATGGATAAAAAAAATTAAACAAGAAACAAAAAAATGTTATTGTTTGACTGTTTGACCTAGAATTGACCTAATTTGACTATTTTGACCTAGAAACCTAGAATCTAATTAAATTATAAAAATAATCTAATTAAATTGACAAAATTTTATAAAGAAAACTTACATATGCTTTTGTGGCCAGCTCATCTACGAGCTTCCCATCCTTCTTTCTTTTGTGGGTCCGCTGAAAGATTGCTGGGAAATCGATGGTCTTGGGGTCTTCTCCGGCTCTGGCGGCCTTGTTGCACTGTAAAAATTAAACAATTAATAAATAAGCAAAAAAATTAGAATTATAAAAAAAATATCTAGCAAAATTTTGTAATACAAATCATCCGTCTAAAATGCTCGACGGTCGGAATGGATTTACCAGTATGGAGACCACCCTTAGCACGAGCAGCCTTCGCCTTCTCGCATTTGGCCTTGTAGGCCGGAGTGACCATCTTCTTCTTCATCTCCTTCCAGTACTCCGCCTTTAGCCACTCCTTGCGGTGATCCGGTCTAAGCAACGTCAACGTCTTCTGGTCATTGATCATATCTCTCAGCCTCTTGCTGGCGACGGCCTTGTAGCACTTTCGGATATCACTATCTCTATGATCCGGCCACCAGTACAATCTCTGCAAATTAAAAAAATATTTTTTATCATTGTAATAAAATAATATATATTATTATAAATAAAATTCATATGCATACCCTAAGCTTCTCCAGCCAAGCGAATCGTCGATCGAGCGGGATGTCACTGAAGTTGATATAAGGGCCATCAAAGTAGCCCCGCATGATCTCCCCCAAATCATTCCCAGCCTTGATCGAAAAGAATCTGAAATAAGTAGTCAATATACAATTAGAATAAAAAATACAAAATAAATGTGTGAATTGACAAATAAATGCTTACGTCGCTCTATCGGCCCATAGCTCGGGATGACAGATATTGGTTGGCCGCTCTGGTAGATGTCATGCCCCGATCTCCCGCAGGTTAATCGGCCGTTCCCGCTATGCGAGAATCACCGTGCCAGCGTTCCCGCAGAACGATCGCTTTGACCCATCCGGGCGTGATGTCGCACGAGCGTGAGCCACGCCCGTGCAAGACCATGGTTCATTGGCTAGCGATAAGAGTTCTAAGCCACAGAGTCGCATAGATTGTCCGAGTGCAACGAAGTCATGAACGCATAGGCAATTTGGTAAGAAGTTTACTGAGTCGACAATATAGCGGAAGCATTGTATAACACAAGTAGAAGTAAAGCAACTATTTTATTGATATAAACAAGTATTACAGGCGGCGTATAGCCGAGATTACAAGTCTCTCAAGCCTCTCTCTCTCTCAAACAGTAAAAGCGTGCCAAGTGGCTACAATTATGAAATGATTGTACAGGCGATGTTCAGATGATGTTGCAACATTATGTCTTGTATATGTGCTTCAGTTTCGGACGCAGCGCTCCAAAGCTTCAGAGTAAACTCCTGGCTTTAGCATGTACGAAGGAGGCATCCACACCGAACGAGGTTCTCCCGCACCCTGCAAACGATCTGGTGGGTTATCAGTACATTGAATGCACTGGTGGGGAGGCTACTCGCCCGCTCGACAAATCCAAATACGTAATATAGGTTTCGTGCACCAACTACGTTGTTGTCTTTCTAGTTGTGTCTTAGGATCAGTTTCATGGCATATATGGAAAGCCTAACTCGTGTGGCAGTGCGTCATGCGATATAAGAGAAAATACGGCGAGACTTACCAACTTACCATTTGTCCTTTCCTGTCCAAGGCAAACAAGTTAATTCAAGCACAAGCATGTATAAACATTCAGGAGGCATAGCATATGCAAACACTATATTGTGTGTGAGGTTATGCTTCGAGTGCACGAGTTACAAGAAATATCAGGTGTGTTGCATAATATGTTCAAGTGCTCTTTATGCACAATGTTATTGTACCATGATCGTTCAGGTGTTCAGTTATTCTTGATGCGATGTAATAACTCGCACGCGGATAGCCGCTAAGCGAGGATGACTTATCTATATGATCATGAGGTCACTGGCACGGTGCCATAATGGACGGCGTAGTCTCTTGTCGGAATGGTGTGCAAGCAAAAACATGATGCATTGCACCACATCCTACTCGAAGCAGGCGACTACTCAGGAGTTCCATCCGGATCGGATCGGTGCTAGTGCCCCAGCAACCGTCCACGGAACTAAAACCTTGTTTTCCAAGTTGTCCTGTGACCATGCAAGTCTCAATCTTCTGGGTCTTTGGTCAGACACAGGGACAAGTTAAGGTAGGATACATATCAGGCACATGTTTCAGGCAGGAAATCAGGTACATGTTTGAGGCATGATATATATATCAGGAACTTGTTTCAGGCAAGATTGTTCACAATATGTGTATCGACTCTATGAGCCATTTGATTCAGTATAGGACAGTATTGCTCCACGAGCTGGGATTCTTGGATCAATGACTTGGTGCAAATTCTCTGGTTCGGGAACTGCCTTAGCGACCTAACGGTCCCAGATGCTTTTAGGTTCATATTTGTACGAAACGACTATTGTATAGTCTTTCGAGGAGAACTTATATGAATACATGATATGCACAGCATTTCAGGGTCTTGGCATAGTTTATGCGGCAAGCATTCAATCGAGGCAATATATGTAAGCAGGCAAGCATGCATTCATACGGCACTTAAGCATTCACGTTCGCTCGGGCCCGAAGGTAAGCCAAGGAGTAAAACCGCATAGGAACTTTCCAAGCGACATTATATAGGGTAGCATGCGAGGGTCTGAATATAAGCAATATTTTATTTCCATGTTCTAACATAAGCAATACAAGTTGGGATTATTCCCTTAGCTAGGTGCATTATATTCTTATTAGCATGCAGGGGGTGATTCACCTAGCGACTAGTATGTAGCATTCATATTTTAAGTGTGCTGGCTAAGCAAAGACAAGTTCACCGTAGCCACCCACCTTAGCGATGATTCACCTCGGTTGAGCGATACGTCAAGCGAGCCTCTGAAAGCCTAAGCCAGAATCCTGTAGGGACAAGTCTGGATATCCTTTGCCTCTAACGAGTATTCTCGCCTGAGCAAAGCGGGTCGGAATATTGCACTTTTGCCATTTGAATCGGCAGTCCGCTTCAGCGGAGCGGGGTGTTACAGTAGAGTAGGGGGTCTGCAAACCCTGGACGACGGACATATACTCCGTTGTCCACAAGAAGGCCTGGAAATAGATTTGTACCTGTAGGAGCAACTAGTGGGGTAGACGGTATAGTAGTGCTGGTAGTAGCTGGAGTAGAAGAAGGGGTAGCAGCTGATATCCATCGCTAAATTCTAGTATTTTTATAGTAAAAAGATTATATTCATGATAATACTAGAAACAATTAGTGAGTGGAATGATAACTTGTGATTCCCTTAACCGCAACTACTATATATGGCCTACTCTCTCTCTCTCTCTCTCTCTCTCTCTCTCTCTCTCTCACTACCACATTTCTAGGAAAGGAGATTTTAGTAATTTTATATTTAATTAAATATTGTGCATGATAAATAATTATTTATTTTATTATTTAATTATTGTTAGATATTATTTATTTATTTTGGGCTTGTGTTAGTAGGCCTAACTAGTTTAGTTTAGACTCATGTACCAACATGTATTAATTGTTAGAATTTAGCCCATTTAGGAAGTCCATTGGTTAGGAGGATGATTAAATTAATTAAACCATTAGACTAGAAGCTTCCCTCCTTAATTATTTCTTCATGAGAGGCCCCAAGGGGTATATTAGACAATTTATAGTGACTTGAGGAAGGGAAAAGGGGGCCAGTCTATATAGAGGGGGAAAATTATTTCTCTCTCCTCTTTTTATTTGGAAACTAGATCTAGAATTTTTCTCAACCA